>JAIUCU010000161.1:0-98260 GCA_020226215.1 Sindora glabra
AATGAATTATTTATTGTTTTAAAGGTAATTGAGTCTACTTTCAAATGAAGTTAGTTTTAACTTAATATTTACTATATATATTTTGAGATAGTATTAAAATAGTAGACAGATGTCAAAAATTAAGAATTTCAAAAAGTAAACTTTTTATCTCTATCTTCCAAAAGGCATAACACTTTCAAATTTCAACCAATCTGGGTGAATAATTAGTTTATGAAAAGCTAATTGAATCTAATTTATATGAAATAAGTTTCATAAATAATATATTCATAATTTTTGAATTATTTATAAAATATCGTTCAAAGGTTATAACTATAATGACCCTATAAACAACTACACCTAATTTGTTTTGTGTTTTCATAGTTCATATTGGCCCAACATGGGATGTTTAGTCTTTAATCATTAAATATACAATGATTTATGATAATTACAAGATAAGTACGTGACTTGGGTAAGGTGTCTTGTAATGAACTTATTATATTACTCATCAATGGAGTGTATTAAGAAATGTTTTATGGATTAATTACTATGATATGTGTGATTGTTTATAGCCATATAAAAGGGCATGATGATACTAATATATATTATGATGTACATTGAAATTGAATTGTGACTATATTGAATAAAGCTTGAGCTCTAGTGGTTAAAATTGCATTGTGAATTATACCACGAGTGGCAATAAAGATAAAAAATGTGATAGGGGCAATGTTATAAATACTAAATGGAAAATTTCTGGTGACATGCTCATAGAGAGTATAAGGTAGACCTTGGAAAGATAAGGAGGGAAAGCTTGTGAAGGGTATAAGACTGGTTTGAGAGATAAAATGTGGATAAATGAATTTTATCTATTGCTTATTGTTCCAAATAAAATATGATATTGAGTGTAGTTCTTCATTAGTATTATTATATGATATATTGAAAATGAAATGATTATGAATATCTCACTATTATTGGCTTTTAGTTACTAATATGCTTAGATAAGATATGATTTGTCAAAGGTAGATAGTTCGATAGGTAAGTTATTATGATTTATTAATATTATTATCGATTATTTACTCATTGAACTCCGAACTCATTCATATTATTATGATTTATTGATGTTATTATAGATTATTTACTTATTGAGCTTCAAATTCACTTATTTATAATTTATTTTACAAATTCTCAAGTTAAACTTCCATATCCACCTCCTTATAACTAGATTTCATGGAAGCTTATTGATAGTAGTATGGTAGGAAAGATTTTTGGACATAGTATATTTTGAGCCTTATTTTGTCATAGATTGGATAGAGAAAATATTTGAACTGAATTCTCGTGAGTTAATTAGATTTGCTTATCCTTATTTTGATAGGACTAGTAGCACACTTAACTTCCTCATCTTTTGTAGAAACTTAAATTAATGTTTTCTCTCCACGATATTATTTTCTTTATAGATGTATGATACTTATTAATTATGATCAAGTTGAATAATTAGGAATAGGCTAGTAGAAATCAAAAAATGAGGTTCACACTAGTCATAATCAAATTAGAATTGTGAAATAAAGGGTAATATTAGAATATATAAAAAATATGAGAAATATGTGTGTAAAAATATCAATCCATGAATGAGGGAATATCTTATTCCATTACTTTGTTATGGAATGGATATTCAATCATTTGATAGAATGGTTATTCCCTAGGAATGACCATTTTCATTTTATAAAGCATATCAAACAAACATCTTTGTTATTCTTATTCCATTCCATCTAACAAAACACACTTGTAGTATTTTATTTTTTATTTACTTTATTGCATACTTTTCTTTTTTATATTTACTCCTATTATTTACATTAAGTAGAATAAATATAATACAATATATTTTACATTGATAATAAATTAAATGTAAAATCTTAATTAAATCATATCTTTAAATATAATACAATATATTTTAATTTTTTATTATAAGAATATTCTAGATAAGTTAAAGATATGATTTAATTAAGATTTTACATTTAATTTATTATCAATGTAAAATATGCTATATTATCAATAAATAAAAAGGAGATATTTCATTGAAAAAATAATAGAAATTAAAATTTTTAATAGCAGTAAAGTTTTAACCATTTTTTATTGACATGATAATGCATGAATCAATGACATTGTAAAATTGATTTATATTGATAGTAAATCAAATTTTATTCTTTTAATAAATTACTTATTTTTAAAATTTATATTACTTTACATCTCACTCACTTTTTTTATTTATCCACTCCTTTTTTTTCATACATTCAGATACTTGGTTTCTCTTACAAAGTTTCTTTTCCTTTTAACTTCTATATTCCTCCACTACATTATATACATATTATTCCTTTTTTTTATCTTTATTATTCTATTTTCTTATGTTCAATCCTGTTATCTGTAACTTTAACGCCATATCACTAAGCAATACAGATATGTCATGATATATTTTATATTTATTATAAAAACATATTAAATAAATTAAATTTTTAATTCAATAGTTATATAATTATATATTTTATTTTAAACTTTTATATTGTTTTACAGTTCACTTACTTTTTTTTTATATTTGCTTCATTCTTTTTTTTAATATTCATACACATACTTGTTTTCTTTCATACAATTTTCTCTTCCTATTATTTGCTCTCTCGCCCGGTTACATTTTATACATAATTTATCTTTTTTATAAATATTTCAAATAAATTAAAAGATTACTTTACAACCCACTATTATTTCTCTTTTTTTATTTGTTTCATTACATATTTTTCTCTTATCTCCATTTTTATATCAATTATTATTATTTACAACTTAGATGTCAGGTCAATTCAATGGTATCTTAAAATTTTCAAATTCTAAGATGATATGGGGATCTCAAAACCATTAAACTGAAATTGTTAGATGTTAAAAAAATATTTTTATTATAACAATATTTTAAATTTCATTATAACAATATTTTAAATTGATTAAAGATCTAATTTTTTTAATAGTTAAAGATCTAATTTAATTGAATTATATAACTATATATTTTATTTTTAATTTTTACATTACATTTCAAAAATTTATTATTTACAAATGTAATTATATACTATAAAATAAACATAAAAATTAGATTTTTGATATTTTTACAATCTTTTCTTTCATTATTTACATACCACTCATATGTTATAATAGCCAATCGCACGGTTAAAATGCTAGTAATCTAATAAGATTAACAGTCCAGCCATGTATTAATCATATGAAGACTAACTGCACGATACTTAATGCAGGATTACGGCTATCGAATACGTGATCTACTATCTGTTAAGAAGTCATCACCAACTTCAATGAAATATTCTAGTTCCATATAATGGCTGATCCTATTTCTAGAGTTCTCTAATGTTTTCTCAAGACTGCTGTACGAAAGCATTATCTAGAATTCTGTGGATGCTTGTGGAAAAGTTTGAGTCGGTAATATTCTTTGATTAGCCGACTTAAACAGCTATATATAAGCATGCTGAGGAGGTTTGGTGATGTGAGCAAGAGCAAGTGCTCTAGTGGGGAGCGGTGTGACGTGAGTGAATTGTGAAGAAGGCTTTGTAAAGTGTGTTGCCTCTGTTCAAAAAGTAGAAGTTGTGGAGAGATCGTGTTAAGGAAGAGGTTGAGAGAAGTGTATATTAAGGGTGTTTAAATATCAATAAGAGTGGGTTTATTTTTATTTCTAGCCTACCACGTCCATCGGTATGCACCGTTCCTAATTAGTAAGTCATGACTTCCTGAGATGGAAGAAGGAAAGGGTTTCAATTAGGAAATTAGAGTAATGCCTGCGTGGTTGGAGTATAATCACCTTGTTCTGTCGATTCTGACTCAGAATTCACCTGAGCATTCCTAATTTTCAGCCTGGGACATTCCTTCGAAGACAGTTTCAATAATTTTGGCGAAGAATAATCATGATTTCCTGAGCATATGGTGGTGATATTTTGTAGATTATTAAGCTCAAATTGATTGAGAAGAGGCAGCTCAATCACTCCGGGCCTTTTGGGATTCTGACTGGATAAGTTCGATTCTGATTGGCCGAATACGTGTCCTAACCTCTGAGCTCGACTTATACTAAGAAGTTTCAATCGTTTGAGGTCCGATGCGTGCATTTGTATTCCTAGTTGTAGTAAACCAATATATAAATTCATTTTGCAACCCCAGTTTTAAGCGTCATAGTAATCTTCCCACCATATTCCTCTATTTCTTTCAAGATTTTTTCTTCATTTATTCTTCTCTTTTGTTGATTTTGATTTGTTATGCAGGTTTCTATAACAATTGTGATTCTGAACTTATTTAACATGGCCACACTTAGACATCTGTAGTCCCTCCAACTCAAATTTTTTGTTGATTGTGTAATTCTGGTCAAAATTTAAATTATTGCTTATTTGTCATAAAAATTTCAATTCTCTTGACAAATTATATTATTTTATCTGTGCGTTCGATATGGTATCAATCAATTTCATCAATATCAATATCTTATAATTAAATTCTCCGAGACATAGAGGACGTGTTAACTTCTGCTGCCCTGAAGCATTTTGGTTTCCCGCCTAAACCTACGCATATATTTTTTTTTCTTATTTCATATACATACATATATTATACCAATTCTTTATATGTCCCATTGATTCATTATATTATATTATATATATTAATTTTTTATTTTTTTTATTATATATATTTATGTTCATTTCTATTTTTTATTTTTCTGACAATAATATCATTGAGTAAAATAATTATAACATGATATATTTTATTTCTATTATAAAAATATTTTAGTATTCAAAAATAAAATCAAAGGTATCCATTTAATTATTTTCAATATTTGCTTGATATCAATTTTCAAGTACTATATTTTAAATTAAATATATATATGAATTATAATTTTATCAAAACTTTACAATTTACACACTAATATTACTTAGTATAGTATGAATATAAAACAGAAAAAGTATTTTATTATAACAATATTTAAATTAGTTAAAGATATAATTTAATTAAATTATTTAACTATATATTATATTTTTAACTTTTGCATTACGTTTCAAAATTTTGTTATTTACAAATATAATTATATAATTATAAAATAAACATGAAAAATTGTATTTTTAATATTTTTACAATTTTTCTTTTATTATAAACATAACACTCATATGTTATAATAGCCAATCGCACGGTTAAGATGCACGATTACGGCTATCGAATAAGTGATCTACTATTTGTTAAGAAGTCATCACCAACTTCCATGAAATATTCTAGTTCCATCTTACGGCTGATCTACTACTCTATATCTTAAGAAGTCATCACCAACTTCCATGAAATATTCTAGCTCCATATAATGACTGATCCTATTTCTAGAGTTCTCTAATGTTTTCTCAAGTCTTCCGTACAGAAGCATTATCTAGAATTCCATGGATGCCTGTGGAAAAGTTTGAGTCGGTAATCTTCATTGATTAGTTGACTTAGACAGCTATAGATAAGCGGTGCTGTGAGTGTGTGCTGTATGTACAATGAAGTGGGAGGGTTGTGTGTTAAGAGGAAGTGCTGTAGTGGCGACTTCTGGGACGTGAGTGAATGGCCATAAAGGCTAAGTGAAGTGTGCTGCCTTTAGGGTGTTTATAGAGTAAAAGTTGTGGAGAGATAGTGTTAGGGAAGAGTTTGATAGAAGTGTATATTAAGTGTGTTTAAATATCAATAAAAGTGAGTTTATTTGTATTTCCATCACTTCGCACGGTTCCTAACTACTAACTAGTAATGATAACTTCGTAAGATAAAGGAAGGAAATGGTTTCAATTAGGAAACGAGAGTAATACCTGCGTTGTGGGATTATGATCAGCTTGTTCTCTCGATTCTGATTCAGGATCGACCTGAGCATTCCTATTCTCCTGCTTGGGACAATCCTTCCAATGGGGTTCCAATAAGTTTGGCGAAGAATAATCATGATTTCCTGAGCATATGGTGGTGATATTTTTTAGATCATCAAGCTCAAGTTGATTTAAAAGGGGAAGCTCGATTATTCTGGGCTTTTGATTCTGATTGGATGAGTTCGATTCTGATTCACCAAATACGTGTTTCAACCCATGAGCTCGACTTACACGAATAAGTTTCAATTGTTTGAGGTCCGATCCTAGCGACACTGGGATTAAGTATTCCAATTGGTGGCACTCTGTTACACGGAGCTCCTCCAATTTAGGGAACACTGCTACATTTGAATTCTGCTGCTCTTCTGCTATTATATGCTTCAGTCCATTGCAATCAGTTATCTTAAGAACTTGCAGTAGCTTCAAAGTTTTGGCCTCGGCATATGTGAAGAGAGATGTCAGCATTGGACATTCTTTCAGTTCCAAGACCTCAAGAAATCGTAGCTTTTCAACAAATGATATTCTTTGCAGTTGGTAACACTCCCATATTTGTAGCTCCTTCAATCTTCTAAAATGATCAGGACTAGGTTCAACAGGGAACAAATTTACCAAACACTTCATCCTTGTGATTCTTAACTTACTTAATTTGCAGAAGACGCTGCCCACTTCATATAAATTGCTGGCAGCATCAGCAATATTCTCTATCTCGTCTGATCCACTAAGCTGAAGCTCAATTAATTCATTCATTCTCCCTTTACGAACCATGTCAGGGATGATACTCTTCCATCCTCTCTGAATATTCCCAAGAAAAAGAATTTCTGCTTGTTGCACCAGATCATCAATTGTCGCATTTGAGTTGGAGGCCCCAAAATGAGATACAGATAACATTTTTGATTTCGTGTCCCCATTTCGCTTTATGTTATCTTTGTAACTTCCGATTTGTAGATGATATCGCTGCAATTTTGGAGAGAAGCCTTTTTCTTTGTCAATGAAATGTGCAAGATTGCAATCAGCGGTCACCTCTTTTGTAAGGAAATTCTCTGAGAAATACAGCTCCTCTAGATGGGGACATTTTCCAAGCACCTTGTAAGGATTACCTCCTATGTTGCAACCTGATACATCCAACAGTATCAACTTCTGTAATTTTGCTATTTCACATGGCAATTCATCAATTGTGCATTCACGGAACGCAAGGGTCTGAAGTTCCTCTAGGTTTTCCAGGAAATTGAAATTGATCTTAACCAAGCTGCATCCTTCCAGGCACAGGGTTCTAAGATTTGTTAGGAACTTGACCGAAGAGGGCGACCAGAGAGTTGAAGTTAGCTGTGACGATTTATTTATTGCAATTAAAACTTTGAGTTCTCTCATGCTTCCAAAAAGTGCGTCTGATACTTCCGAGGAGCAACCATCATCTGTGCACAGGAATAAAATCTCGAGATTTGGGAAATTCAAGTGATTTGGGAATTCAGATACGTTGTGGCAGTATAAGTATCTTACAATATCTTCTGCAATTACATCCTTTGCAAATGCCTTTTCATCCTTCCGAGGCCCGATGATCAACTTAATTTTATTGTTGGTCTTTTTCAAGGCCAGAGTGCGAAATAAGTCATGCATTAATAGAGACTGTCCTTCTTCACCTTTAAGCAACAAGGAAGATTGTATGAGCCTATGAATGGCCGAATGTGCGTTGCTCCTCATCATTTTATAAGAGTTAGACTTCTGAAATATACCCAAGCCGGCCCCTAATCTGATTAAGTATTCGACTTGTATTTCTGTATCTTCTGGGAATAGTGAGCAAAACAAGAAAAGTTTCTTGGCTTGATCATCCCTCAGATTATCATAGCTTGAAATCAGACAGTTATATGGATTTTCCAAAACACCTCCTATATACACTGGTTCTCCATCTTGGAAATTGTGCAAGGCTATCTCCCAATCACCTGCCGTTTTTCCTTTCAAAGAACTGGCGACAGCTACAATTGCAATAGGTAATCTTTCACATTTCTTGCAAATCTTTTTTGCCTGAGACAAAATATCAGAGTTTCCATTATCTATGCCTGCATGCTCTTTGAACAGAACCCAGGCTTCATCTTTATTTAAGAGTCCTAAGTGAACTCTTGTTTGACACTTCATCAGAAAACAGACATCTTCGCCTCGTGCAGCTACGAGAACAGTACAAGTTTTGTGTGTGGGGCCTGGAATTCCTATGGCTTCATAATCAAGGTTTTCCCACACATCATCCAGGATTATAAGAATCCTTTTCCTGGAGGTTAATCTAGTTTGCAGTTTGTTTGCTCTCTCAGGTTCCCCTTCCTCCGGGTTGAATTTTAAGTTCAAGCATCTAGCAATGCTGCTTTGAATATCTCTGATAAGTGGATTTTTAGACACAACAACGTAGGCTACGTTATTAAAAGGGCTTGAATTCTGTACTTCGCCTCTCAATTTTTTTAACAAGGTGGTTTTACCACAGCCCGCCATCCCATACAATCCAATCCTATTGGCCGTTTCAATCTTAAATGCATTCAGGAGTGCCTCTCGAGCCTGCTTTACGCGCTCAGATCTAAAAAACTCTCCTGAAGTATCCATGTATTTGAATGGCTGAGGCGACTTAGGTTGGCTTGTGGATTCTAGTTTTTCACTGGCGGCTTCCATTTTCAATTTCATCTCTTCTGCTGTCCTGCTTAGACGATACTTGCAAATCAAATTAGGACTCCCTCCGCGACTCTTACTTTTCACTTTTTTATCAAAGTTCTCTGCCTTCTGAGCAAGATTCCTTGCCTGGTTCAACCGTGCAATAAGACGGTGCTCAGTCTTTTCAAGGTTCTCATTGTCCCCTTCAACTTGGTCATCTAAATCATTTAGGGTTGCTACAAACACCGTTTTCTCTTGTCTAAAGCCTTCAATATAAGTGTCGAAGTGGCGCCAATAACGAGCTTGACGTGAAAGCCAGCACACTGCCCTGGTTGCCTCTTGCACTCCAGTCATTGCAACCCCCGTTATATCCATTAAAATTAAGTTGGCCTGAATTACGGAGACAATAATTTTAATTAATCGAAAGATACAAGAAAAATGTGTTTTGACATCCAAGTTAGACTAGAAATGCTATAAGGAGACACGCGGAGGTAGCAACCTGAATTTAGCTAGATAGACAGGTTAGAGTAAGTAGAAAGGGCGATATTAAAACAAAACAGAAAAAAAAAAATTCAGAACAAGGATTTACCTTTGTCTGGATTTTCCTTGCTATGTGATGATGCATTCAACAATGATGAATCTTGTAAACTTCTGAGGCAAAAGAAAATTAAACCTTTTTCATTATTTTGATTTAAAGAAAAGAAGACAGATAAAGATAAGACTTAAACAAGACTAATGTGAAATTGGAAGCTTATAACTAATTATTCGAATCATTGTTTTGCAAGGTAAGCAGAAGTAAACAAAAATCACGACAACCAGAAAATAAGGATGGAAAGGAAAAATGGTAATGCCATGAAGAGAAATCAATTTAAAGGGGAACAATGTCTAAAAGAAAAAGTATTTGACCATATTGCCATAGAGATTTACCATTTTGGTCCATTTTTTGTCAGATTTTCTGCTTTGTGACTTAAGGCTTACTGGTTGATGGGATGCAGTCTTCCACATTTTTGAAGCAGAACTCAAGAAAGTCATTATAAAGAGTCGAATCATCAGCAAGCATACAAGCTTAATTATCATTGATTTTTCTTATAAAATAACTTCTAAATTATAGGGAAAGATTCAACTGGCGTTTTGGTCCCTCATGACTGACAATGATGATTTTATCAATTTAGTCCTTAATAAAAATGTTACTTTTTCAATGTGGAGCCAGCTGGTCCATCTTTGGCTAACTTAAATAACCAACTTGACTTGTTTCAGTGAGCTGATGCAGACGTGCCTATCAGTTGGAAGCTCAAATTGAATTGTTTGTAGGTGAGCAGGTCAAGTGTGCATAACAAAAGTATCAGTATCAAAATGTAACAAACACAAAGAATGAAAAGAAATAAAATAAAACATGTAATTGAAAGGAATCCAACTCCATAAACCTTCACGAACTTATTATTCTCCAATTTCAGTTTATTTTAAAGCAAAATGGTATTGTTTTGAGAGTAAATTTAGGTAAAATTTTAAAAGGTATCTGTTGTGAAATTTTCAATCATAATTTTACACGTATATTACTTTTTCAACTTACTATTAATAATTACAAGTTAACAAATAAAATTATTGATTAAATATTCAATTACTTGGGAATTGAATATACATAAAAAAAATTATAATTAAAATTTTCACAACAAATTATTATGAAATTCTACTAAAGTTTTTCTCCATTGTTTTGTGCACATTGATCTATCTACCTGTACAAATCAAACATGACGGCCAACCATACACCACATCAGAATTAACTAGTCTATTATAGCACATTGGTCAGTTAATTTACGTTGGCATGGGCTTTGTTTATTATCTCAAGATGATATGCAACGTATACTTTCGAGAGTAAAGTATAAAGTATACAATTATAGTTATTGATAAGAAAATCAACAACTTTGAACTTAATAAATCTTAAACTTATAATTAATTGTTTACTCCATTGATTTTTTTTCATTTAACGGCTATATTAACAGCGCATAAGGAGAGTTAGGGCCACGAGGCGGTCCAACCTTATATATTCTTAGTAAATTTCAAGATCAAATGCTGTGATGATCTCTCTTTGGCCCTTAAATTACTTCTGATAATTTATTTTCTTCAACTTTTGATAGTTATAAAATTTATAATTTTTTTTCGTTGAACATTATAGATTTTTTTGCCATTATACTACTCATACAAGGATCATAAAATATTTTGTATAGGGTAAACACAAAATTTAATCCTATATTTACAATGGCAGTAATTATATTTTTAAAATTTCACAACTAATATTATTCTCTTATTTTTTTATAATTATTTATTTTTGTTTTTACTCATAATATTAAAATATATATTAAAAAGAAAGAATATAATTATATTTTAATTTTTTTATTTATTTTAATATTGTAAAAAATGTAGAAACAAACAATTATAATAAAAGTAAAAATATTGAACTAATAACAAGAGACTAACTATTATGTTAAGATATAGGAACTAATTCCTCTTTGAAAAATCTGTTTTCCAAAACTCTTGAGAATTGAGTCAGTTCCTCAAATTAAAATTTCTCCGAAGAGTTGGTATTTTGGTAGGAAATCGATTCCTAGAAATGATTCTTCTTTGAATAACCGGTTTTTCAAAACCCTTGAGAATCAGTTCTTGGAATCGATTCCTCCGGTTAAAATTTCTCCAAAGACTCAGTATTTTGGCGGGAATCGACTACTGGAAATGATTTTTTAACATCAAATTTTTTATTTTTGAATTTAAGCAAAATTATATTTTTATATAGGTCTTTACTTATAGAAATGTGAATGGGGGCGTGTGCTTTTAATGTGTCATCAGCAAAATTCATGGCTTTATGGCTCATTTGGTGAAAGGCACGCCCAGGACCAATATCCAAGTTAATGGCCCTAAGTCTTTGCTTCTAACTCATATATAAAAGTTGAATTCAATCCAACCATTTAACTATTATTATATCTATATTATTTCATTTCATCATTTTATCATTATTTTTCTTACCATTGCAAACTCTGTATGTTTTGCTGCTAACATAAAAAAATATTGTTAGAATATTAAAATTTTAATTTATATTTCAAGTTACATCTTAAATTTAAATTTTAATTTTAATTTATCTTTATTACTTAGTCACACAAGTAGTCTTTTTTCTTTTTTTCACGAGAAAATTAAAAGTTGAAACTAATAAAGTAAGAGTAAACTACTTTTTTATTGCCACACTTTCCATTTTTACAACTAAACCGTACATGATATAGGTATTATTTTAGTTCTTATCTATTTTAGCAACATTATATACCTTGTTTCTAAATATGTTGCTGTTCACAACATTTTTTTTCTTAATTTAACTTAGAAAAATTGTCTTTAACTTTTTCAAAAAATAAAGTTCGGTACTCTGTTGCCATTGGCAATATTACGCAGTACCAAACGTCTTGCTAAACATTGCTACCTGAGCTTGCAACGTCTTTATAAAAGCATTTCCGCTTTATTTTTTTTTTTTTAATTTAACATCATATCTGAAATAAGTTTAAAATTATCAATAGATAAAGACATAGTTTTCATTATAACATTATTTCGATAAAAATGTCCTAATAACATTTAATACTTAAATTTTATGGATAATAAATCGATGCTCTAAATTTACATTGCATGGTATGCAATGAAAGTGACATTTGTACTATACTAATTTCTTAGGCTTATTATGGACTTGAAAATCTCAATTCTAATCTTCATAAAATTTTAATTAATTTTAGTCCAACTATAAATATTCTACCAAGTTACTAGCATAATCATTTAAGTGACAAATCTACAAGATTTTTAAACAATAAAATTAAATTGAATGGATGCTTAATAAACTTTATATTAATGGATTAGCCTGTTACTCATCCATTTGATCCGTTAAGTATTATGGATAAATTTAGAAGTTTCAGTGAAGAAAAACAAATATGTGTGTAAAATTTTCTATGTAAAAATTGAGAGATTAATTACTATGTATATATATTTGTGGTTGTTATATCTCAAAGGCTATATCAATGATCGCTACACGGGTAGAGATAGCTATCATAAACCTAGTATAATTGTTAAAAGATACGAAAATTGTCTTAAGGAAAATTATGACAACAAGCCACAATCATTTCATTTTACATAAGTAACTTGGTCCTATTTCTAACTTATTTACATTTTTATGTATTATATGACTAAAATAGGAAATATGCAGAGTAAATTGTTTTTCTATAATTATGTCTCGTTTCTGACTTTGCCCTGTTTCCCTTCAAATAAAGGCTCAGATTATAGGGATGGTAAATCAATGCCTTAGACTTTTTTATTGTATGGCATGCAACAAATATTACATTTGTTTGATAGAAGTTTCCTAAATAAATTGAAAATAAATTCCTACCGGTATATAAATCCTCTCCAATAACTATGACTATAGTTGCTGCATCTAAACGGGTCCATTATATTTTCAAGGAGTTCACACTAAGCAATGATTGATATAACAATTGCAATTATAATCACTAAAGAGGATCAAGACCTTCCTACTGCATCCTAGTCTTTCTCTTTGCAAATTCGTATTCAGCTATATGCAATTATGTGTTATAACATGAAAAGCAAAAAGCAAAAGAACTTGATTATATTGATATGTGTTAATAATGGTAAAATAATATATTATATAATAAATAGGGTTTAAATTTAATTTACTGTCAATGTAAAATATTTTATATTATTAATGAATTAGAAGATGTCACGTCATTAAAAAATTAAAATAATTAAGAAATTTTACTAATAATAAAAGAATTTAATATTTTTAAATAACATAATAATACATTAATGGATGATAATATAAAATTCATTACATTAGATCAAATTTAAATCCTAATAAATATTATCTTTAAAGTAGTTTTCAAAATATTCCATCACTATTTTCTTAATATTCCATATTCTAATTAATTACCGCAAAGTGTTTATGGCTAGCATCTTGAGAACATGAGCCTAAGCTCGTGGCCCGCCTCGAATTTGCACTTTTTTCTTATGGACTATAGTTTAGAGAAAGGGACCATTTAAATTCAGGTCCATTATTTTAACTCGCTGTTCATGCGGCTAACCTATGAGCCCAAGATCAACTTGCTTATTTTTTAATCTTTTTAATATATATACATACATGTACATATATAATACAAATTTATTTATATAAAAATTAATTGGGTTAAAAGAAAATTTTAAAATGATTTTACAAAAACATGACCTCATACGTGTCATTTTAGTTAAGAACATAATATATCGTAACACTTTTTACAATATTTTTAAAGTTTATTTTTAACTTCTAAGAACGTAAACAGATTTTTCCACGGACTTAGCTGACTTATCCTACAATCGTGTTAGATATCATAAAACTAAACATGTTTAAGCGTCTATCTAACCGAGTCAACCCTCATGGGCTGGGCTTAACTAACTCGTGTTCTTAGTGCTACATGCAGTCAAATCATGAACGTATTTAAGTATGTTTTTATTTTTTATTTTTAGAAATTATTTTTAAAATTTATTTTTGAATTCAAGAAAAACAGTTACAAAATTTTTATACAAAATAAATTTAGAAAATATTAAAAATTATTTCTCTTTTTTTATTTTAAAAATAGAAAATAAATGGATTCTAATTTTGTGCAATATTTAAAGTTGCCTACGTTTTAGTTTTTTGAGAGTATGTATTTAAGCTTATGCTTTTACTTAGTTAATTCTTTTTGGGCACTAATCAAAGTATATTCAACCATGTAAAAATGAAGAGGAAAGTTCTATACCTTGTCATGTTTGGAATCTCTGAGATGATTCTCGATGCCAATGATTTTCTTTGTTTTGACTACTTACTCATTTTATCATTGTATCTCTAGATATTCGATCATTTTCAACAATAGGGAAATATATATTAACTGAATTGATGTGTTACATTTATTTATATATCGTCTATTATTTAAAAAAAAATTATTGGATGGCCCAACTTCTACACAGCTGTGCTTGATATGGCACACATAACTAGTTATTATTTAAAAAAAAAAAGATTGTTGAAGATGGTGGGGAATCTTATTTGTTCTCCCCTCCCGAACGTTTTAAGGAAAAGCTATTTTATTCACCATTAGGAATACATCAGATCTCCAAGGAAGCAGCATCGTGGAAGATGATGTTATCTAAGATGGAAGGGATTTGGGCAATATTATTTTGTTAATATATAAATATGATTTAAGCATGTAACTTCTGTATATTTTGCAATTGATAAATTAATGCATGGTGTTATAGTAATGAAAGATGAAGTACCTTAAAGCAATAGATTTTTTTCTTTACACTTTCGGTGTGTAATATTGGACAAATATTGGAATAACTTTTATGATAATAAAGTTTTTCTAATTCTAAATTCAAATAAATAAAAATTATTCCAAAATAAAAAATTATTATCTCTTGCGTGGACTAAGTTTTTTATTCACTCTAAATTAAAAAATAATTTAAAAAAAGACTTTAAAAAAAGATATTTTTCTTTCAAACAAAGGAACTGATCTTGCTAAAATACAAATCATTCGTCAACTAGATCATGGAATTTATTTAACATTTAGCATACTAATTAAATAAATACAAATCCAAACAGTAATTTACCTCTTTCCTTTGATTTTGTTGCTACGCAATAAAGACTTCAACCCTCAAAGGTCTCTTTCCACCTGCGAAGCGAAGTAATTTCTATTAAAAAATAAATAAAAGAAAGAAAGAAAGAAGAATAAAAAGAAAGATTGAGTACTATGAATCTGGAAGCCAATACTACAGACTAGGGAAGAAGAAAATATTAAATTAAAACCAAACAATGGAAACCGAATTGCATGACAATATTTACCTTTTCTTCTACAGTAACTTAACAGTGGTCGCGATCTTCTGTGAAGCACACATAAGTAGAGGCAGTAAATTATGGAAAGGTAGCCGAATGCAACGAAGTCTTTCACTTTTACAGTAACCAACTCCCTCTGTACCTGAGGGGGAGAAGGGGAAATTTCAATACCTATACTCTCATTTACCGTCAAATTTTTCTAAAATTAATTTTATTTTATTTTATTTTTGAATTATTTATAAATAAATAATGTTATTTAATAATTTATTAAAAAATAATTTTAATTTATTTATAAATAAATTCTTTAATTTATTAGGAATATAATAAAAAATACATACAATTCAATTAAAGAGTAGACTGTGATCATATTATAATAATTATAATGTTAAGAAGAGAGCAAAACCTTCAATATTAAAAATATTTTAAGCCAAATAAAATAAATTTTAATGAAATTCTTCATAAATTTAATGAATTTTATAATAATATAAATATAATTTACAAAGAAATTATATATAAAATGAAATAAAAGATCCCTGTACTTAGAACTAAATACTATTTAAAAATAACTATTTTCAATGGAAGGTAGATATGTAAAATAGATAATAAGTCCATAAGCTACCCACATGCTTGGGGCAATTATTTTTAAAATAAGGAGACTACTTATGACGAGACCTATATGAACAACCTGCATAGATTTTCCCATGGGCCTAAACTATTTCTTTTTGGAAAAAATGCAAAAAATCCCTTTCAACTATGATGTGATTGGATTTTATCCTCTTGAATTATGAAAATTTAAATTTTACCCCTTACAACAATATAAAACTTGAATTTTACTTCCACCGTTACTAAATTAACAGAATTTATTAGCAAAACTGCTATTATCATATTTTACTTATCGCTATATTTGACAATTTGTTAACAGTTTATAAACTACCATTAAGTAATGGAATATAGCATCTCTTTTAATTGCTGTTAAGTGTAAAGAATTGTTACTAAATGTTGTAGCTGTTAACTCGACAACAGTTGGGGTAAAATTCAAATTTTCATAGTTCAATTGGTAAAATCCAATCACCCCATAATTGAAATGATTTTTTACATTTTTTTTCCTTTTTTTTATCCTTCAAGTATTTAAGAGATTTTTTTAACCTATCATGTTTCCCAATTTAATGTTTAATAGCCTAATATAATCTTTTTACCTTTACTTAATTAATTTATTATACAAAATTAAAAATATAATTACTCAATTATAATTTAAAAAATATATAGATATTATTTTAATCTAATCTAATCTAATCCAATGTCCTTTGATCTTTGAAGGTGCCTTCTTTACATTTAAGATTCAAACCATAATTTTTGTATGTATATATGTAGTGGTTTAATCACTTTTACTATAATAATAATAATAATAATAATAATAATAATAATAAAGGCTACCTGTAAGCTCTTGTAAACTCAATCATTTTGGCTTGTTTAAAATATAAACATTCGCGAGCAAGTCCATATAGGCTCAAACTCATACAAGTTCAACCTGCCCCACTTATTTTACATGTATAATTAAATGGATAGATTTTTACTTTGCACAAAACAAGATTTGAAATAGAAGCAATTGGACAACATAGGAAGTAAAAGCAAAAAAGTTCAAGAATGGCAAGAATTAAATGATTGAAAGCAGATGATGCTATTAAAGTTGAACTCTAGAAACTAATTACATATAATATAGAAGGGCATATCTTTTAAATTCTTTTATTCGATCAATTACTTAAAAAATGGAATTTCTTTTTATTAATTATTTAATTATTATTTATTTTTTATAAAGTTTAACGACCAAGATAACTCATGAAACATAATCATGTATAAAAATGACAATTATGAAAGATATTTCTTATAGAGGAATTCTTGGTTAACCAAGGGGCACACAGCTATATGGTCACCATCAATAAAAATTAAAATAAATATAAGGAGGTAGTTGGAAAAGTAGTTATTGTTATAATTTTTTTAATGATAATGAAATAACAAATTTTTAGGGGTAGCAAGTACACAAGTTATATGCCCATTAGGCTACCAAGAACATTTCTTCCTTACAAGTTTAGATCTTAAATACTCTTAATAATAAAGTTATTAGGAATTGATATAATAACTCAAATAAACTAGTACATATGATGCATGCTCGACTAGGAAGATGTCTAATTTCATGGACATTTGTATAGTGATACTAATGCAAATATATAGGTGATCATTAGATGAATCAATTTATAAATTAACCTATTTAAGAATTTTTATATGGATAAGTTAAATTGGAATTCTTATATTACAATAGTGTAAAATAGATCCTTTGATTTGAAACATCATAATAATTTTATATATGATACATTTGCCTCTAATATTATCTAGATTCCTATAAATCATCCAAAGGATACTTATTGAGTATAACTTTACCATATATAAAGTTTTATCAATGTCAATAGAAAAATGCATCACTTCTCATTAAAAAAAATGTCTTATGTTATCTTAAGAATCATAACTTGAAAATCTATGACCATTCATCACTATCTCAATAAGGCTAATGTGGTGCAAATGCATTGAGTAGGAAATCATCAAGAGTTCAAGTCAATATTCAAGCTAAAGATCATAAGGTGATAGTTGCATA
This sequence comes from Sindora glabra, assembly GCA_020226215.1. Classification (NCBI taxonomy): domain Eukaryota; kingdom Viridiplantae; phylum Streptophyta; class Magnoliopsida; order Fabales; family Fabaceae; genus Sindora; species Sindora glabra. The sequence goes on from JAIUCU010000161.1 coordinate 18,014, forward strand.
AGTTGTTATCCAATCCATGTTGATAAAAAGGATAAAAGTTTCAAAAGCAAGACCCTCATTATCTAACCTTGGGAGAGGAAGCAATGTCATATTAGAATGAAGATTTAGTTATTAATGAGCAAGGGTAATTTGATATTAGGGGCAACTATGGGTTCCTACTCTTCAAATGAATGAATTGCTACATCAAGCTTACTATTCATTTTACACCATGCATCCAAGCATAACGAAGATGTATCATGACTAGTAATAGAGTTTTTGGTGGATAGGTATGAAGAGATATGTATTTAATTATGTGTTAAAATGTCTCACTTGTCAGTAAATGAAAGTTGAATGCTAAAAACACATTAGTTTACACCAACCCCTTCCTGTTCCTAAATGGAAATGGGAAAATGTAACCATGGATATCCTCATAATCTTGCCTCGAACCTAAAAAGGTTTAATTCAATTTTTGTGATTGTTGACCACCTAACTAAAATGGCTCATTTCCTACCAATAAAAGCCATTGACTTTGCAGTGCCATATACACAAGTCTATTTGGATAAGATAGTTCCTTTACATGGAGTTCCACTTATTATCATATCAGATTAAGACATACAATTTACAACTTATTTTTGGTAGTATTTTTCTAGCAAGCTTTAGGGACATAGTTACAATTTAACATAGCTTTCATCCATAATTGGATGGATAATCGAAGTGCAGCATAAATTCTAAAAGATATGCTTTGAAACCACATGTTATTATTTAAAGATGGTTGGGAAAAATACTTATCATTAATTGAATTTACATACAATAACAGCTATCAATCTAGCATTAAGATGACACCCTATAAGGCTTTGTATGGAAAACAATATAAATCTTCTGTGGGATGGTTTGAACTGAGAGAAGCAAAGCTTCTAAGATTGGATTTAGTCATTGATGCATTGGAAAAAGTGCGAATTATTAAGGAACTATTGAGAATAGCTTAGGATCAATAGAAATCATATAGAAATAAAAAGAGCAAAGAACTAAGGTTTCAAATGGGAGATATGGCTTTCTTGAAAGTTTCACCAATAAAGGAAATAATACATTTTGGCCAAAAAAGGAAAGTTAACACCTTGTTTTATCTCTTTTTTTCCCATTATCAAGAAAGTTACAGTAGTTGCATATCAGTTGGGATTACCAAATAGTTTGCATGTCATACATCTAGTATTTTACGTGTCTATACTCTAGAAGTATATTCTTGATGCATTCCATGTTATAATTATTTACTTGCTAAGTTATATATTTACGCTTTTAATTGTTTACTTTTCAAATACACTAGTAGAGACTCCTCCACCTTCATTAGTGACTCAAGAATGAAAATTTCTATGCTTATCTTGCCAGAGCAACCATAGTTATTGATAGTTTGTAAATAGATGTAGATTTTGGGCCTTATAAATGAGTGTAACCATGCAACAATATAAACACTTTTTGTGTATATTTTTCACCATGTTTATAAAATAAGTCTGTTTATTAGAATCTGTGTGATGATACTAAGTTTAAGATTAATTTAGGCTAATTAAAATTTGAAAATGGATTCTACAACAATCACGGCCTAAGTAGGTCATGATAAAAGCCCGTGATGACAACCAGCAATGAGATGATAGGTGCTAGCTATGTAAGGTTTAGGATCAATTTTTATATGTATATATATTGAATGTCATGATTTTCATATACTAGATTTCATTGATTTCATTATTTTTTACATTATATATATAAATTATTAACATTTAGTTTTATGAAATTTAATTCAGAAAATTTGATTGTTAAATGAATTTTTTTTAGGTTTAGGTATATTAATGCAAGGTGTATGCTGCCCGGTTACTATAAAAATAGGCAACATATTTATAATATTTCTCTAAATAGTTATAGATTTTTTTAATAACAATACTTATAATTTTATAAAAATTTTCAATTTAGTAATGAATTTATTGATAGATCAAATTTAGCAATAGAATATTATGTCACTAACTAAAGGCAATTACCTGCAAAATTAATGATAGATTATTCGTCACTAATTTGTTGCATGGTCATCAATTGTAAGTCATCATGGGTTGCAACTTTAGCAATAAACTTAGAGATGGAATTTAGCCATGGATGCAAAAATCTTTTGCTAAATCAATTACTAACACGAACTTTACTAATGGTTTTGAATCTATCATTAATTTATTTAGCAATAGATTTTCTAGATGGTGAATTTTTTGTAGTGTATGTTTTATGGTTTTTATAACTATATTATATTATTTTAGATGTTTTCCAAAAAAATCCTAAATATCACCTTCAAAGATGTACACAGTTAGATTTTTGCACTATCATTCAAATGACAAAAGAAATATAGGTCGATCGTTAAAGAATTTTTTAAGAAAAATGAGAAGAATCATGGCTCTTGGATCATCATTATGATTATGTGAGTCAATCATGCTCTCAATTTTAGAGGTATAACAAATTGGTAGAAGAGCACAATTTTAATCTTACGTCTTTTAAGGATAAAGTGTTTTTGAAATGAGGGACGCATCTAGGATCACACATCGGTATCCAGAATTTGCTTAATGTTATCATTAAAATTTCAACCAAATCCACTCAATAAATAGTAGGATGGAGTTATATAAAAGTTTTTGTCCTTAAGTATGGGATTTACATGGTGGATGAATTTTCCCATAATTACAATTAGGAAGAGGAATGAAAAATGAGATATCAAAATTTGTGACAAAAAATGTTATGTTAATCGCTAACCAAATGGGTAGTTTTCCAAATATAAATGATTGATCAATTGGCTAGGCTGATGGGTTATATAAACCGTTCATACTTCTTTCACCTCATTTACCCATTTTCCACCCAGAATTTTCACAAATTCTTAGTTTTCTCCGATGAAAGCTTGCCCAAGTCAAGGACCCCCAAAGTTCTAGTCTCACCTTCCATTATTAATTATGTTGAATAAAATGACTTTTTATACTAAAATTTAATAAATTATAACTAATATATGTATTGTATATTAAACATATTTATAATATATTTTTCTTTAACTACAAATCAAGTTAATTCAATTTTATTTTGTGTTATTTGTCCAACCTAATTAACAACTGAACCTATGGACTTATTTTTTTGGACTTAAATTTTATCCTTTTTGAGATGAGAAAGTTAGACCTAATGGGTTGCTCCACCCATGCTCAAATTTACTTGCAATGTACCCTCTCATCAAATTTTATTAATGGTATCTCATATTGAATTAACTTATGAATTACCCATGTTGATATGCAGTAATAGTTCTAGTTAAAGCAAAAATTGTATCTCTTCAGATTTTGCAACAAAAAAAATGTTATTTTGCTAATAGCATACAATTTGCAACAAATTTAAATAGTTACATTTTAGGAAAAAAAAAACTATTCTTACAATGGTGTTTGTTATTTTGAAAAAAAATTTCAAAATTATTTTGATGTGTAAATAATTTATATGTACTTTTAACAACTTAAGTATAATATAAAAAAATATATAGATTCATAACCTTTTTTAGAAGCAATTTTTTTTAACTTCTTTCATAATTTTATATTTTTTAAGCTTTTTACGAACATAAAACAATGCTACCATTTGGTTGGACTTGAAATTTTGAACATTTACTCATAACCACTTTGAGTAATACTAGATTTGTTAATATAAACTTGTGTCAATTGCTTAAAAGAAAAAAGATTACAGTTTTTGGTTTGATTATACGTTATTCCCATCAGGGCAAGTTTGTGGATTTGAAGCTTGCCTTTTAAATTTTGCCCCAACGATGTACGAAAATAATAAGAAAAGTTGCCTTAAAAGATAAGGCACATGCGATAAATTTTTAACTTGAAGCAAATTTCAACAATGAGGAAATATTAACCTACTTTATCCTACAAAACTCTAGAAGTTTTATCGACATAATAGATACATGTATGTATTAATATATTTATTTTTTAATATTTTAATTATTAAAAAAAATTAAAGAATTTTTAATTTAATTATTATATCCAAATTTTAAAAAGAAAAAATATCTATTTAATTTGTTTAATATAGAAAATATATGAACCCAAGAAGTCATCAACATGTATTAGACCCATAAGTTAATGTGTGGCATATAATCAATAAGAAAGTATATGATAGTTATAATATACATGTGATTTTGTACAAACAATGAAATTATTTTCTATTTTTTTTCTTAAATTTCCTTGCAAGGCATTAATGCTCCACAAGTAGGGATAAAATAGGAATGGAGCATATAATAGGATGTGGGGAATGAAGCAATATAAGACAAATCTATTTTCACCCATTGCAACAATAATACCCTATACTAACAACAAAAGCTTGATCATCGTCATAGGATTTTTTTCAAAAAAAAGAGTTTTTAAAACCTTGTACAAAGAACAAGTCATCAATATAAGCCTTTGAAATTTTGACCATCAATAGCTAGCTAGCATTTCCCCTAGAAGGCTATACTAATGACAATATCATTGACATAATTCTTTGAAAATTTGACCACCATCAACTAGCGGGTATTTTTTAAGATGGCCTATATCGACAACAAAGTCATTGTAGACTTTTCAAAAATGAAAAAAAAATTCAAAAAGTCTACACCAATGACTTTAATATCGATATAGACTAAACCAATTTGAATGATGCATATGCCCCTTGTTAATTTCATAATAATGATTGGAAAAAAAAAGCCCACATCAATGAATGAGTTTTGGTATCATCAATACAAGGTTTTGTTTTTAAGGCGGCCATGGCGCCAATTTTCTCATTCGGGTGAAAAGAAGAACAATGAGTCAAGAAAAAAAAAAGAGAATCTAAGGTAAGTTTTCTTCATTTTTCTTGTTTTTACTATATTTTCATCATATTGTATATTTTCTTTCTTACATTTTGTTAAGTATTCAAATTCTGTTGCTATTGGTGTTGCCTAGTTGACATTGGTATTTGTTTAGTTTACTATTTTATTGAGATAGACCAAAGAAATTTTAACACTATTTTGTTGAAATATACAGTTTATAGTGCAATTGATATAAAGTGCTTTGTGGTAATTTGATGAAATTGTTACTTTACGTAATTTGATATATTTATTACTTTAAATTAATGATGATATTGATATAGTACACAAGTATGAATTTGTTTTTATGCATTATGATATTAGTTGATAAAATTGCATTTTTGCATAATTTATTATTTTCATTATTCAAATATCTGCTGAGTGTGTTATAAGATAGAATTTTAAAAAAATCCTTTTAGAAATTATAGGATAATGTGAAATGGAAAATAATTTAAGTAAATAATTTAAATTTTTGAGAAAATATCTTATGTTAATATTTAAGAAATTAAAAACATAAAAATAGTAAATCAAATTATTTATGAATGCATTTTACTAAATAATAAACATATTAATTAATTAGAAAAATTAGAAAATAAACATATTAATTAATTAATGAAATTGCATTTCTTAATAATATAGGAGAAAATATTTTTTTAATAATTTTATATTAAAATAAATTAAAAAATTAATTTTACTAATTTATTAAAATATGCAGAAAGAGAAAGCACTTTTACTAATATATTATGTTATTATTTAAGAAATTAAAAACATAAAAATAGTAAATCAAATTATTTATAAATGTGTTTTACTAAATAATAAACATATTAATTAATTATAAAAATTATAAAATAAAAATATTAATTAATTAATGAAATTGTATTTCTTAATAATATAGGAGAAAATATTTTTTAATAATTTTATATGAAAATAAATTAAAAAATTACTTTTACTAATTTATTAAAATATGCAGAAAGGGAAAGTACTTTTACTAATATATTATGTTAATATTTAAGAAATTAAAAACATAAAAATAGTAAATCAAATTATTTATAAATGTGTTTTACTAAATACTAAACATATTAATTAATTAGAAAAATTATAAAATAAACATATTAATTAATTAATTAATTAAATTGTATTTCTTAATAATATAGGAGAAAATAATTTTTTCAATAAATTTATATTAAAATAAATTAAAAAATTACTTTTACTAATTTTTTAAAATATGTAGAAAGAGAAAGTACATGAAATAATAATAACATATAAACAAGTATAATGTGATAATTAAAATATAAAATTTTTGATGATGTGAAATATGTATAACAATTTAAGATAATCTCAAATCCTAACAAAATATGTGATGTCATTACTTAAAATATTAAACAAGTAAAAATATTAATTTATTAATAAATATGTATTAGCAAGTATTGAAAAATATAATGATTCATAATAATTTAATGTTGTAAGTAATTTAGATACTAATATTAAAATATTAATACATAAAAAATCAATGTAATGAAATAATGATGGTATATAAATTTTGAAAATTCAAACAAGTAAAATATAAACTTTTTAATGATGTAAAATATATAACAATGTAAGGTAATAATTTAGAATTTGATCATGACAAAATAAGTTCTATCAATACTTATCAAAATAAATAAATAAATGGAAATATTAAATTATTAATAAATATATAGTATTTTGATTAATTTTATTAAACTATTAAATTATATAAAAATAAAATTAGAAAAGAATGATGCAATTTATAGAAAATAAACTTTAAAAAAATTATATGTTATCTAGAGATTAAATTAGAGCTGACCAATGTAAGAAATTTAGTCATTGGCATAGAGAAATTATTATTAGTCATAAGTAAAGTGGTGAATACTATAAACTATGTAGGAATTTTATGTAATTCTATTATATATTTAATGTGGTTGACATCATAATTGCATAATGATACAAATATGATATATTATAGAAATTTTATTTTATGTGGTATTATTATGACTACTTAAATTACATGTCTTCAATAATGCTTTTCATTCATGTTGCTTGATAACTATAGCTGATATTAACGCATTCTACCATGGAGGAAAGCCACAATGTCACCCCACTTGTAATGTCAATTAGGTAAAAATTATTATAATGTATTTTTTATTTTAGTATTTATTTTCCATAAATCCATAGTATTAACATTGTGAATATTTGAAAGCTGCCCCTCCCCTAAAAAAAGCAAGGTTGAGGTAGATCCTTAAACATGAACATAAAAAATTCAAAAATAGTGTTTTAAATCGTTACTTGTCAGATTTGATAAAGAATATGGTACATAGCATGCAATGGATGAAAACCCTAGCCACTTCCCCCATGATATGGGTGTGTTAATGAATGAGCATTGTAAGCCTCTTCATAAAAGCTAGAGTAAGGTGCCTTAAGAGTATAATGCATATGTTATCCAGGAAATATGTGTAAATACCATTTAGTTAATGGTTCTTATCATTTTATATTTGATATTAAAATTATTTGTGACATTAATCACATGCTTGTTACATGTTTTCTAACACAATCTCATTTTGAGTTTGTGGGCCTATCAACAGAGGAGTTAGAGATCGCTATATAAAATGCCATGTGAATTGCAATGAATAAGTACCAAGACCATGAGTCGAGCCTCACTAAGTGGTTCTTGGAGCAAAGGATTGACCTAGAGGATCTTGACTTACAATGCACAAGGTAAGTGGTTCCCAAAGATATCCTAGTCAAACATTAAGGAGATGTTGTGACTACTTCCATAGTCAGGAGTATAGGATAAGTATAAAATTATAAATAAATGTCAACAATTTAAAGATTCAATTATATTTCATTCTTGTTGTTGTAAATGTTTCATCATGTTTGCAATCCATAGAAGTTATCAAAAAGAAATAAGAAAAGCAAATAAAAAAAGATGTATAATGATCATTATGGATTAAAGACATTATGACACATTAATATGATAGGGTATGTTAAATGTTGCATTCATAATATTCCTAAACTATCCAACATCTCACTAATATTATGTAACTTGTTTTTTAGTAAAACTAATACAAAGAATTAAGAATACAAGTGAGCTTTAACCAATAATAAAGAATTTTAGGGGTCGTCATACATATCAATTAAGGGAATGGGTGCTTTAGGCTATTGCAGATGCTTATGTAATCTTATTTCCTAATTATAAAAATCATAGAAAAATTTTTTTACTCATTCTATCTGATATTTGTTTAATATATCAAGACAAGAATGATAGAGCTGGCCCCCCAGTGAGTGAAGTCTAGTGCATTGTCCATATGGTCACCATCAACTTTGATGCAAATCAACGAGCCTTCCATTGCCAATATAGTGTTTAGCACTCGTTGAGTATAAAGAAAAGCAATTAGTCATGTGTCGGACGAGATATCATATGCCACCTTAGCACCTTAAGTTCATTTAAAGCATATGCAACAAGGTTACAATAGGATGCAACATTGGTTGTTGAGATATAGTAATAGCTTGCCCAGAGTCAATAGCTCATTTAGGTGAAATGGAAGCAACTTGCTCTTTAGCAATGAATGTAGGAGTAATGGAGGATATATATATATAAATGCACTTTCTCAAATTCTCCACACCCAACATGGGATTCATGGTCCTTTGCCTCCTACACTTACTTAGCCTCAGCTACACGTGCCTACACCATCCATACCTAGTCCATTTGCTGCTGCTGCAATGCCCCAGGTCTAGTTCTACCATCCTCCCTAGTACTAGTTTCGTCATGATTTAAAAAAGGACACTAATGACGATTCTAATTTTTGTTGCTTCATAGACTTTTCTTATTGTACATATATTTCTTCATTATCTATACACTAATATTTTTTATGGATGTTATGATGATATTTTGTTATATATCATTCATGATTTTATTTTATATATTTTTCATTTGTTCAATTTATTATATTTACAAGAATAAAATTTTTAATTTATTATTATTGGAGATGGATCATATTTAATGGATAATATTGCTATTTAAAATAATTACAAATAAGTATATATAAAATTTGAATAAAATTATTAAAAAATAAAAAGATTATTAAATGATATTGCCATCTATAATTATTAAAAAAAACTACACTAATGAAATTATCATCTACGAAGTCATTCTTCAAAAAATTAAAAAAAATAAATAAATTACCTTTAGAAATGATAATATCTTTTGGGCAAGTAATATTTTTCAAAATTTGAAAATATTAAATCACTTTGCATAGATGACAAATTTGTCAATATAGGCAGGAAGATATACAAATGAGAATGTTATTGAAATAGGCTTGTGTCAAATGATCCATGCTAGAATCTGTATCAAAGACATTATCATCGGTGTGGGGGTTAATAAACACAACTTTGGGCCAATGACACCTATACAGATGACCTATCATTGAAATGGACTTATATTGATGACTTTACATCCTATATTGATAGAAAAATCATCGATATAATTTTTTTTGGTAGTGATAACACATCATTATCAATCCTAATTTTCATTAATTAATTAATTAAAATAAAAGATAGAATTATGTTCCACCTATCTAAATTAAACTAAACTTGCAAGCATGCATATATTTATATATGGCAATCGCTAACTTTCACATTCATTTATGGAAGTTAACAACTTCCATTTTTTTTATTTAAATGAAAAAATTATATCACTAATTTAATAATAATAAGATAATAAAAGATATTATATTTAATTTATTATTACTAACAATTACTTTAATTAATAAGTTTATTTATTATGGAGATAAAAAATGAGTAAATTTGATTTAAATATTTTAAATTATTTTTTAATAAAATTACTTAATTGTCTATTACTATTTTATTATTAAATTAATAGTATAATTCATTCTTTAAACTAAAGAATGAATGTTTATATATATATATATATATATATCTATATATATATATATATATATATATATATATATATATATATATATATATATATATATATATATTTGATTACTTTCGGAAGTTACAAACCACCGGGTCTAAAAAAGATTAATTCTGCATGAAAAAGAATAAAATATAAAAAACAGAAAACTACCTTTTCTTTGAGAATTTCTGCTTCAACTCAACAAGCTAAAGTTCTTAACTCTGCAATTTTACACAAATCAAAATCCTAATTAGAGAATGCGGAAAAAAAAATAGCACTTTCTGTTTCTTGTTTCCACAAGAAGATATCAAATAGACGCAGTTGGAGAAATCATTATATATTTTAGATATATTACATATTTTTACTCTAATTTTTTTTAAAAAAATAATTATTAATTTTATCGTTCATGTATCGAAAAGATCCATATGCATTAAAATAATGTATTTTTCAACTTTCAAATCGTTAAATATTTAATTAGTGCAAATTTAATGTTTCCGTTACTATTTCATCATTTGGTTATTAACTTAAAAAGTTGATATGTCACCAAATCACTAAATTATTGCCTACATGCCAGCAGATGGAAGATGACAAGTTGCACTAGATTTCTTTCAATTTTTTACCAATTTTTTAAAATTTTTAAGATATTTCAGCCACCTTAGCTTCTATCTCTCTCTCCCTCTCTCTCTCTCTCTCTGTGAAAGTGTGTTCCCCATCTCACTCTATCTACTCTATCTATTCTCCCTTTGTATGACTTCTTTACTACAACTAGTCCAAATTTCATTATGCTTCAAACGAATGCATTCTTCATGAATTTTTAAAAATTGTCTCCCACAAATCCCCATCACCAACCTTTCTTTCTTTGACATTAAATCCTGTGATTGTGAGGTGTGAGGCGAAATTTAAGTTACAACACTTAACATAAATTTGGAAGCAGATATAGATGCTACCAAACCAGATTTTGATGATTAAATCAGTGATTGATTTGGTGACTTGCTTCACATTTAGGCTTAAGAATTTTAAATTGAAGTTGATTGTTACAAGTGTGATTTTTCTCACCTAAATTTTCTTCTCATTTGATTTTGATCATTTGCTGAAATATTTATAATTTAATTTAATTACTACATATTTTTCCCATTGATTTGGATTTATTTTCTCCTTTAAATAGGATTAGTTTTTTCCTTTGTTACCCTCTTTTTTAACTGATTTTTCACGTAAATTATTTTATTTTAAGTCAAGTCTGAATGAAAGAACAAAAAATATAAAATTATTCTACTTGAGTTGAAATAGGACTCATAATTTGATAGCTTGTGTTTATAATGTGGAATTAATATTCATTAGAGAGCAAATAATTATTTTAAGTGAAAGATGAAGGGACAATAAAAGAGACTGCCATTAACGAAAAATTTTCTTTTTTTATTAATTATTTCAACTAAGAGATATTGAGAGAAAGATCACCATTAATAAAAAAAATTATTTTAGATAAGAAATAAAGGTGAAAATGATGCCGGAAATCAGATGCCAAGATGTTGAAGAAAATAAAATAAAATAAAAAAAGAGAGTGCCAACGCGCGTATTTTGTCAGCACATTGATTGATATCGTTAGTATATTGACGGAAAAACAACAAAAGGATCAAAACTGATTAAATTAAATATTAAAGAGATTAAAATAGATTATTTTAAATAAAAAATTAAAGTTAAACAATTGAAAGTTTAAGAGATTAAATTTATTGGTTAGGATGGAGAAAATATTTTTTAATGGCCTAAACTTATAGGTTAGACCAAAACAAATATTTTTATGTAAACTAAATCTAATCTAAACGAAATTTAAATCAATTAACCCACTTTCAACTTTAGTTACAATAGACAGAATCTGAGGTACGAAACACTTTGTTATTAAAAAGAAAAAAAAATGCAGTTACTTGGTAACATAATTTCCCTCCTTAAGATAAAACATAAATATATAAAAAGTCAGAAAATAAATCTGAAGTCTTTCTGTAATTATTTGCGATACATTATTTGCTTATGACCTCAGAATTTGAGAGAAACGATTTCGGTAAGTTAATTGGAAGTAGAAACATTTTCTTTTTCTTTTTTTTTCAATTTATAGAATTAGAATAGGTTTATGTTTATGAAAAAATAAAATCATATAAATTGTGTAAATTTTTTTAGTCCACTCAACTTCCACCGACTGCTCTTTGAAAATAACTCATAAGAAAACTACTTCACGCCTCAAATTTTTGACCCCATGAAACCCAACTTTCTAACATCATAGAAAAGAGAAAACTAAAGAGAAACACACACATACAATTAAGGTGGTGGTTATCGTGTAGGAGTATTAACTAACCAGCAGGTTGGAATTTGGAACTAGAATTGAGTTGAAGCAAGTCGAATTTTGACATTATTAAATATAATTTAGTTAATATGATAAGATATTTGAAGTCAATTCTAACTTAAATTAGTACTTTTGGATTGCGCGTGGGTCGATTAAATACTGCAAAAGCTCGAAAAATTGTTTAATTTGGTTTGATAACAACTAGTAAATATTACAACATTTAGCAAGTTTAAAATTCAAATCAAGCCCGACTCAAATTTGAGGTGAATTGGTAAACATTTTTTTGGACTAACACATTTTAATATGGTTGAATTAAATAAATAATTTAATGTTATTAATATAATAATAATACATAAACTATATTGTATAATATAAAATATAAAATGTGTGTGTGTATACCCTGATTATAGGTTAATTATGATGGGCTAATTAATCTTAAATGGATTACAATCAAAGTTTGAGTCTCTACCCATCTCCTTCTAAGATGAGTTATTGTTTCCTATTAGATGGTAAATTTATTTTTTTCATCAAAATTCTCTTTGTGAAACTTACCAAAAGAGTGTATGGGCAATAAACTATTCTTCTGTCTTTTTCTTTCTCCTTTACAAATTTTTCTAATTTGATTTGATGTATGCAACATGAGGGATAGGCACTTCAAAAGCTCCTTATCCCATTTGTGCAATTCATATGCTCTTCTTTCTAAATTTTTGGTTTGTATAAATATTATTTTTCAATTATAGATTTGAAAATTTTACAATTGGTATCAAAGTCTAAAATCCATATTGATAAGTCAAATTACACAAGTTATATAATTTTTTATATTGTATAATTTTATATTCCACCTAACTTGAATTTTATGTACGCTTTTAGCCATAATAACCTAGAACAATTATGGCAAATTCATTCTTAATTTCTTGTCTATTTTCTTATTGTTTATGTTGTCAATTGAAAAAATTATAAAATAGTTCATGTCTAAGCAATTTGTGGTGATGGATTTTTTATGAGAATTTTCTAGATATGGAATAAAATGTTTTTCTTGATTCTGCATGGAATTTGTGCTGATTAGTTCATAAGATCAAAGCAAAAATGCTTCTAAGATCAAAGCAAAATTGTTTCTAAGTCATTTTCCATGAAAAACCCGATTAAAGTCTTAGAATTTTTTTTATAAAATTCATGCATAATCTAGAGTGTTATAAACAAACTCATTAATGACCTTTACAGATTAAAGTGTTTAAAAAATTTGTGCAAATTAAGAGTTAATTGCAACTATTAATTGCAAACAATGAGTTGTAATTAACAATTAATGTTACATGATTTCAAATGAAGGAGTTATGGTAAGCACCAAAATAATTGCACAAAATTGATCTCATTTAATGGATGATTTTGAAATAAATTAGTCCATAAGGTTATGAATTAAATTAGGAAAATTAGTCCATATTGTTTGAAAATAAATTAGTCCATAATGATAGAAATTAAATAAGAAAAATTATCCATTAAAAGTCTTGATGAAAAACCATTGAACATGCTAAATTAGAAATCGGGTCAAATTTAGAGCCGAAAATACAATTGCACATACTTGAATATGCATAATCAAGGGAAGAAGATGACATAGATTCGCGTAGCTACAATGCCTACTCACGTGAGTGGCACATGCAAACCACATGCCACCTTTTATGGCAAATCTTGCCAAGTAAAAATATTATAGGCTCCACTTTTTGAGCTTTTTTCATGATTTTTCAAAAAAGTTTTGAAAATTAAATATTTTTAGTAATTTTTTCCTATTTTTATAAATATGAATTTCATGAAAATTTTGGCCTGAAATTTTATTGTATGATCTTTGCATGATTATCGATTGTATGAAAAAAAAATTTGGATCATTTATACTATGCATATTTTCCTTAATTTTGTTAATAGTATGTAATTATTCTATTTATGTAAAGATTGCAATTACTCATATTATGCCTTTAAAGTTTATGTAATTTATACTCACCTATCGTGGTTAATTGAATAAAATTTTGTGATGTTGTATGAAAATATCTATTATATTGCTTAATTATTTATATATTGATCAAAATAAGAGTGTGAATAAAGGAGAGTGCTATATTGGTGGTAGTGTACCTTATTGTTACAATGCTATCAATGTAATTTGTAGGTGATAACATGAGTGCTAGAATTATATGTAAATTTCGTAAAATTATTAAATTCCCTATCAAAGTTTAGTTTTAGGGATTTAGCATATAATTCTTGTATTATGTTGTGATATATATACCCTATTGATACTAAATCTCATAACATTATACCATAAACAGTTGCATAATTATGAGAAAAATTTTAGTATAATTAATATTTGACATACAATATTGATAATCTATGATTAGTTTCTTTAATTCTTCAATAATTTTCATCAACTTCAATTCTTATGCAACTGACTTCCATGAAAACATTAAATAGGATCAATTAAGAGGACTACATGAAATCTTTGAAATTGTATTTGACAATCTTTAATCTTGATCTGACTTTTCATAAAGAAGAATCGGTAATTAATGAGAAGTCAACTTCTACTCAAAGAGCACAACATGAAAAGTGGATTCACTCTAATAAAGTTTGTCTCATGATGATAAACTACACTATAGAGAAAACCATAAGGTAGAGTATTGTAGATAATCAAAATGCAAAAGCATTCTTGGACTCAGTGGCAAAGAAATATGTCAAGTTCAAAAAAGTTAAAAAAAAAAGCATCATTTATCCTTATCAGAGAAAACTGTCTATGGTGGAGTAAATGGCGCTTGAGAGCACATATTAAAACTGGTGTATTATTATAACTAGTTGAACAATATAAATGTTGATTAGGAGATAATTTTTTGATTTTGTGTGCTTTAGAGTTACTTTCTCCTTAATTTGATATGTTGAAAATATCCTGCAACACTAAAAAAGGAGAATGGACTATTAATGAAATGATTTTTATAATGAGTCAAGTTGAGAAGGATATGAAAAAAATAAAGATGCAAATTGCAAAATTTATCTCTCATGGTTCAAGTTTTGGACAAGCAAATAAGCCTATCCAAAAAGACAATAAGGAGAAGCCTAGTTATGAAAAGAAGAAGAATGATATGAAAGAGTAATGACAAGCCTAAGAAAGTTTTATTTAAAAGAAATTACAAATTCTGTAAGAAATATAGACACAAAAAGGCTAGTTATTTTAAATTCAAGAAGTGGCTTGAAAAGAAAAAGAAAGATAATCTTTTAACTTTACTTTGTTTTGAATGAAATACTATTGAAGTTCCTTATAACACTTGGTGGTTGGATACTAATATCGCTATATATATCACAAATTGCTTGTAAATACTGAGAAATACAAAGAAGTCAAGTAAAGGTGAAACAACTTTAAAACTTGGAAATAGAGACAAAGTATGAGTTGAACATATAGGAGTTATTTCTCTCTTCCTATCATGTTTTAGAATTAAAAAATGTTATTGTTATACTTTCCATGAGAAAGAATTTAATTTCTATAACTTATTTGAACCAAAATGGATATTCATGTTTATTTGGAAATAATAATTTTAAATTATATTATGACTCCTTTGTTGTTAAAACTAGTACCTTATGTAATGGTTTATATAAAATTAAGTTAAATAATGATTTTAAAAATTCCATCAACACTATTATCGAAAATAAAAGGAAAAGATATGATAGAACATCTCCAATGCTTTGGTATAAAAGGTTAAGCTACATCTCTAAAAAAAGAATGGAATGATTGATAAAAGAAAAAGTTTTACTTGATCTTAACTTCTCAGATTTTAACATTTGCATGGATTGCCATCAAAGAAAAGCTGACATCTAAAGCTAGAAAAGGAAAGAGAAACAAAAAAGAAGATATTCTAGAATTGATCCATATTAATGTATGTGGACCTATCTCACCTAATGTAATAGGAGGTTTTAAATACTTTATTATTTCCATTAATGACCATTCCAGACTTAGATGGATGGAGCTTCTTTCTGAAAAGCCTGAAGCATTAGAAGTGTTCAAAAAGTTTAAGGTTGCAATTGAACTAAAACTAGGGAAGCAAATGAAATGTGTGGATTCAAACAAAGGTAGTGAATTTTATAGCAAATATGATGAAATAGGAAGAATCCTGACCTTTTACAAGATACTTACAAGAGTGCAAAATAGAAGCCAATTATACTATGCTTAGTACACCAGAGCAAAATGAAATTGCAAAATAAAGAAACAAAACACTTATACAGATGGTACGATGTATGATTACTTATTCCACTTCACCAGAATTTTTATGAGGTGATGTTTTAAGAATTGCTACATATGTGTTGAATCAAGTTTCAAGTAAATCTATGCCAAAGACTCCTTATAAGCTAATGTATAAGAAAAAGTCTAGCTTGAAATATTTTCATGAATGGAGTTACAAAGCAAAAATGAGCCCTATAACCCACAAACCAAAAAACTTGAACTAAAAACAATCAGTAGGCATTCCATTAGTTATTGCATTAGTTCAAAAAGAAGTAGATTTTATTGCCTAACTCATTCAACAAGAATTCTTAAATCAAAATGTGCTATCTATTTTAAGGATGAGTTGAATAATAAGAGCAAGTTACCCTAGATTACTCTTGGAGAAAAACAAAGTAATATCTTGCAAATGGCTTATAAGCAAAGTATTATTCCTCTTATAGTTCCTTTAATTGAACCACCTTATATAGAGCCATAGATTAATCCAAATCAATCAATGATTGAACCACAAACTAATCCAATTTAATTAGTGATTGGACTAAATATCATGATTGAAAAAGTTCCCCTGAAAAGATCATAAAGATCTCATCGTCAAGCAATTGTAGATGACTATATGGTTTATTTGCAAAAATATGAGTTTGATATAAGTAATGATTCAGATTCCATTAATTTCTTAGAAACTGTTTCAAGTTCTAATTCTTCAAGGTGGAGGCATGCCGTGGAAGAGGAAATAGACTCAATGTATAAAAATAATGTATGAAATTTGATGGAATTACCTATAAGGTATTAGCCAAATAGGTCAAATGGATTTTTAAGACCAATTGTACAACTCAAAGTGAGATTGAAAGATACAAGGGTATATTGGTAGCTAAAGGCTACACTCAGAAGGAAAGGGTGGATTATAAGGAAATTTTTTTACCAATCTCAACTATAGATTCATTTTGAGTTATGATGTCTTTAGTAACTCATTTTGATCTAGAGCTATACTAGATAGATGTGAAGACTATCTTCCTTAATGGTGACATGTCAGAAATAATTTACATGAAACAACTAGATTTCTAAGAAAAAGAAAAAAAGCACTTAGTGTACAAGTTAAATAAGTTAATATATAGCCTAAAGTAAGCATCCAAGCAATAGTACCTCAAGTTTGATGAAGTTGTAACTTCACTTGATTTTAAGGAGAATGCAATAGATCAATACATTTATTATTTAATGAATGCAACTAATTTTGTGATCCTTATATTATATGTTGATGATATTCTTCTTGTAAGTAATAATGTGAGCCTGTTGAATGAGGCAAAAAAGGCATTATCATAGAATTTTGATATGAAAGATCTCATAAATGCATTTTTGTGCTTAGCATAAAGATTCATCATGACAAATTCTGAGGTTTGCTTGGTTTGTCTCAAAAATATGACATTGATAAAGTACTTAAAAGATTTAATATAACTTCATACTAGCATAATTCTTTGCCCATTCAAAAGGGTAAAATGTTTTCAAAAGCCTAATGTTCTCAAAATGATGATGAGAAATCCAAAATAAGTGTGGTCCCAGATGCTTCAATCATCAATAGCATAATGTATACTCAAGTGTGTATATGCCCAGATATTACTTTTGTAATTAGTGTATTTGGGAAGTACCGAGTAATCTCAATTAAAAACACTAGACAAAAACCAAGAAAGTTATAAAATACCTTCAAAGTACAAAGAATTATATGTCGACATATAGAAAGTCTAGTGATTGGTTTGCACAGGTTATTCCAACTCTAACTTTGTAGACTATCCAGATAATAAGAAATCGACATTTAGATATATCTTTATGCTTGCAAGAAAAGTTATGCCATGGAAAAATACTAAACAATCATTAACAACAACCTTCACTATGGAAGCGGAGTATGTTACTTACTATAAAGCAACTCAAAAAGCTATGTGATTAAGGAATTTTATTTCTAAGTTTTGCCTAGTTGAAAGTATTTTTAAACCCTTAACCATTTATTGTGACAATACTGACACAGTGAGTTTCTCTCAAAACAACAAAAGTTCAACCCGCATGAAATATTTTCATGTGAAGTATCAATTTGTGAGAGAGAAGATATGTGAGCATCTTACTCAAATAAAGCACATTTCGTTAAATTGTATACTTGTGAACCTACTAAATAAAGGCTTTGTTATAAGAATGTTTAAAAGACATGTATTGGGTATGATCCTTGTTGAATCTTTTGATGTTTTATATTAATAGGAGTATTCTATATTTTGAAACACAAAACAATATTAATCTTGAGATTTTATGATAATAAAATATTATCATTTTCTTATATTGTAAAAGGTGCACACAATATAAGAAGACGTTTAGACCTTGTCTTAAATTGTTGTAAATGCATCTTGGGCAAATGCACGGCCCGTTTTTGTATTTTGATTGTACACTCACTTTTTTGTTTAGTCATTTTGGAATGTGTGTTTCATAGATATATATCTTTTCAACCCTATTAGATGATCAGATATGCATTTGCTAAATACTCATATTTGACCTATGGTTATAATTATATAAATTATATTAAACACATTATTTGAATGTAACTACATATTGTAATCCAAGTCATTATGTATTAAAATGTGTTATCCAAATGGGAGATTGTAAACATTTTTTGTATACTAATACATTTTAATATAGTTGAATTAAATAAATAATTCAATATCACTATTATAATAATATTACCTAGACCATATTATATAATATAAAATATAAAGTGTCTATGTATATCTTAACTTTAGATTAATTATGACAGATTAATTAATTCTAATTAGGTTATAATCAAGATTTAGGTTCATACCTATTTCTTTATAAGGTGAATTATAATTTTCCATCAGATGATAAATTTATTTTTTTCACCAAGATTCTTTTTTTGAGACTCGCCTAAAAGGCGTGTAGACAATGAACCATCTCTCTATCTTCTTCCATTCCTTTCTACATTTTTTTTATCTATTCTAATGGATGCAACAAAAGAGACAAGTAATTCAAAAATTCCTTATCCCATTTGTACCATTCACGTACTCTTCTTTATGCATTTTTTATTTGTATAAATATTATTTCTCAATTACAGATTTAAAAATTTTACAAAATTTGATAAGAAAATTTAATTAAATAATAATAGTTATATTTTTTAAAAGGTTATAATATTTAATATAACCGTAAACATAAATAAAAAATAAAAACTTCATAATCAAACAGCTTATAAACTAAACAAATTGAGTAAAAAAATTTATCTTCAAGCGAGCCAATTTTTTTTTCTCAAATTCGATTTAAACAAATTATGAACTAAATTGAGCAGAGCAATTTTTGAATCAAATACAGCGAATAATCGAGTCATTCAGCTCAACTAGCACCCAAATTTGCTTTTAAAAATGCAACAGCAACTTGCCAACAGCAACTAGTAAAGAAAAAGGATACACTAAGTCAAAAAAAAAAATTGCATGAACAAAAGAAAGAAGAAAAAATTCATTACCTTTTCTCCAAGATAACAGTATTATGCATGCCCTATTCCATAATATTGTCTCCCCTTCTTAGACACTAAGGAGCAGAAATTTCCGTAAACTGAAGGGAAATGAACTTAGCTGATTAGGATTTCGGTTTTCGCGGGAAAATGATTTCAACCACAAAGGATCCCTAGTCGTGCAAGCCACATGGCCGTAAGGGTCAGCCTCTTGGCTCTTGTTAAAGCGGCTTCTCTAAAATATGTCCAGCTCAACCTTATATGGGACCAAGATGGCCTCTCTATTTTTAAATTTTTTTGAAAAATAAAAGTGATCGAGAAAAAGGGTTAAAAGGGAATATCAATATTTGCTGTGATTTGATCCGTTTGCAAATAACTCCAATTGACTTTAGTCTAGAGTACTGTTATCAATAGCACATAATCCTTTACTTTATTTTCATTCAATTTTTTAACAATAATAATACAAAATAATCACCAAAAATTATTTTTTTTAAGAGTTAACACAAATTTTTATTGAAAAACTAACACCGTAAAGGATGAGGGTTGTTATAAGAGTTTCTTAATCTAACTTTCGACAACTTTGAATTCACTTATGTACTGCCAGGTGGATACTTGAATTAAAAAATGGTTTGCTATTTACAGAAGGAAAAAAAGAATAGTTAATAATAAAAATATTTTTTGGTAAATAATTATAAAAATATTTTAATCTGTAAGTAATATATATTTCTTTCAATAACTCGCACATAATAAATATTATATCTTTTATAACCTTTCCTAGAAACATTTTTTTTTTACTTTTTTCATAATTGTATTATTTGAACTTTTAAGTACAATATTTAGTCTTTTATTTATAAATATGATAATTATTATATGTTTTAAATTTATAATTAGCATTATTAACATCTTATTTTGTTTTTGTGATAATTATGTGTCTCTTCATTTGTTTGTAATGTTAAAATAAATAAATATTGAAGTTGATTGTTAAATCTCACCTTAATAATATCAAATACATATTTACTTTTTGATTATATTAATTATTTTTACAATTTATTTTAGTATTATATGTGAATCGAAGAATACATAATTATAAGAAAAATAAAAAAAAATTAATAATACTAATTATAAAATTTGAGGAATGTAATAATTATTATCATTTATAAATAAAGCATTAAATGTAATATTTATTCTTTTATAAACATAAAACGCTGAGACCCTTTGAAAATTGGAACAAATATTTATTCATGATTACTACAGGTTCGTTTGACATATAAATGTTTTAGGATTGATTTCATTTCATTTCAATAAAAATAATTTTAATTATAAATAAATTTTATTATTTAAATTTTTTATCAAAAATAATGATTTCAATAAATTTACAAATAAATTATTCTATTTAAAATATACTAAAAAATGTATGAAATTTAATTAAATTTTTTTATGATATTATGATAAATATAATGTTAAAAAAAAGATAAATCAATCTATTATATAATATGTCCTTTAGGCCAAATAAAATGAATTTTACTGATTTCTTAATAAATTTGATAAATTTCATGATGAGACAAATATAATTAATATAGGAATTGTAAATAAAATAAAGTTCTTTTTTTTTAATTTAAAGCCAAACACCATTTAAAAAATATTTGAAAATAAAATAAAATCTTATTTTTAGATATACTTAAGAAGGGATTAAGTAATACTAATACTAGATTTTTTTTAATATAAATTCGCGTCAAATATAGAAAAAAAATTATATTTTTTTTGGTTTTGTTTCGCTATTTGCATTAAAAATTAGATAAAATAAGTTACAGAGTTATGTTTTGACAGTTTTTTCTCTTTAACAAGTGTGATAAATCACGCATAAAATAACACAAAATATTAAATTCACATTTAAAGCATAACCCAAAAAAAATGTGCGAAACAACCGTGTACTACAATCACGTACTGGTTACTTGCAAAAGAGTCAGCTCGTCAAACCCAATAAGCTAGGGGCGGAGAGTACCAAGGCACAGGGGAAGAGAAAGCAGCAAAGCACAGAAATGAATTTTGCATGGAAAAATAGGTGGAAAATAAAAAAGAACTAGGTCTTCAAGATTTCTTGCTTCAAATCTATTCCACAATCTTCTGCACTTTCACATTAACCAAATCCTGATGTAGAAAAATGAAAAATAAAAAAAATAGAGGAGATTTGCCACAGATCTATATTGAATCCAGAATGTCCAATGTTTTCTATCAAGAATCTTGCATGGAAAAATAGGGGGAAAAAAGAAAGAAAAATAGAATAGAAGAAAAGTACCGGTACTTCAAGATTTCTTCATTTTTTATTTATTTGCTTTAAAACTTAAAAAATATATAATTTAATAATAAAAATATTCAAATTCCTAGAAGAATTTTCTATATAATTACTCTTTAAATTTGGATAACATAGTATATATAGTAAAAATAGTTTTTTTTTTTCGAGCAATATCAACCTTTCTTTTTGATGCTAGATATAGGCAGAGAAGAAAGAAATAGGAAAGTATTTTTCTTTGAAGAGTGAAGAAGGAAGGAGACAGAAGAAAAGCGGTTGATTTTTCATTTTTGAATGGATCGACTGGGAGAAAGTGAAAAGTTAAACCCTTGAAGAAATAACTTTTCTTATTATGAATATTTAACAAAATTATTTAACTTAAAGAGTTCATATTTAACTTTATTTTCAACTTAAAAGCTCGTTATGATTTCTCACCTTTTAGTTAAATAAAAAAAGAGAGATTAATTAGTTGTTTTTCCTTGTTTTCCCATCTATTTATAGAGTGTGGTTTTTATATCACAAGTTTTTGCAATTTACAATAATACCCATCGTGAATCAAATTCCATGATCCAAAATTTGAATCATCCAATTCATCTTTAACAATCATAACAAAATTCTATGAATAGTTATCAATCGTGCAATACGTATCATAAATCCTTCAACACTAATGTTGATCTACGAATTTTAATAACGCAACCATAACCCAACTGTGACTACAGCCGCATTTTAAATGTTAGCCTCTAGTGCAAATTAGCACTGTTCTAATTGACACAACCAAGATGACTATGTCCCCTTCTTTTGTTGAGCTTCTATTTTATAGGACTTTGGCCATATGATTAGAAAAATCATTTTTTTTTCAAACGAATTATGAGATTTAGAACTAGAAATAAAGAATCTACCTTTTTTCTGTTTTTAAAATAATTTTTTTATTTATATTTTTAAAAATAAATGTTATTGTTTGGATAACTGATTTTAAAAATTATAACTTCAAATATGAAATTCAAAAATAGAAATACAAAAATAATTTTAATTTAGAAATTTTCTTAACTTTTTTATTCTTGATAATAATTTTGTAATTAAATAAAATTTTTATTTAGTTGCTTCACCAACAGCTCATTATTTTTTAATTTTTTAAAAAAATAAAAAAATATTTCCGAACACACCATTAACATCCTAGACTGTGTTGAAAGAAACCTGTCTAAAAGTTTAAACAGACTAGTAAATTCATTTGGATTAACAATTTATGCAAACTATTTTCCGTATCAATTTGGTTTTATACATATATATGTTAAATAAAATATTCAGTATAAGTTTACATGATTGTTAAGAAAATAGTAGATTATAACACTTCAATATTTAATTACTATTTAAAGTAATTTATAATTTTTGTTTATATTTTTATATGTATGTGAATTGAACTTCCAGTCCAACTTAAGTTGGTCTGAACATCTTAGAAGGGCTTTGCTTCATTTAGGATTATAAAATGGTGTACGAATTCACACACTCTAAGTTTACATAGAATTCAATTTGCACTAATCGATTCCTATAAATTTATAAAAAAAATTAAATCAAACTTTGAGTAAATTAATTTGCCAAAATTTCCGAACTGGACTAATTTATAAACTTCGAACTATTCAACGGATTTAGCGTAATTGAACATTTAAACAGACCAATAAATGGATCCGCCACTCACACAAGACGGATCGGACCAATTGGCTCTCCCATTGCAACTAAGATTTAAGTGTTTATTTTTAAAAGTTTTTTTTAGCATTTTGGAATTCCAATATTAACATGATTTTTCTTAAAAAAAAACATGTAATTAATTCAATAAAATTTAAGCATACCTACTATCTTCAGAAATAGTTAAGCACATGGACAGAAAAACACGAATTTCGAAGTACAAAAGATAAACTGAAATAAGGAGTCACCTGTTGCCCAAGATTTTCTTCACTTGAGACTGGTTACTTTACCGCCAGAGGCAAAGCAAATTGAAATTCGTCAAGAGTTCAAACCTTTTCTGTCACTTAGCTTTCAAGAGCAGAAGCAAACGAAAATGAATATATATATATATATATATATATATTAATTTAAAACTAAAGTGTATCATGGTAAATGAAATATCTTAAATGAAAGGGATTATACTCAAGTCACCCAACTTAATATCTACGACAACTAGATTTACATCATTTAAATCATGCAATGATCTAAAAGATTTATATAATTTATCTTAAAGATAATTATTAATGCAAGATGAATCGTCCAAATCAACTTCCTTTCACTTTCATAAAACATTAATATATTTTTTGTATTTGTTATCAATTTTTATAATTTTAAAATTTAGAGTGATATGATAAATATAAAAATTATTAGATTAAATTTATTTATTTTTATTCAATTAATTAAATAAATTTAATTTAATAATTTTTGAAATTATTACGTTACTGAAAATTTCCAAATCTCATATACCATAAAATTCACCTGTGTTTTTTTTTTTCCCAAGATAATGTCTTTTTACCATGATATCATCCAATCACGTCGGATTTCACTTTCTAAAATCAACCCATTTAAGTGTTAAAATTTTCAATTTTGCTCATCCTCATATTTTATCGCGGATTCTCCTTTCATAAATTTATGAGACCCAATATGAAGTTCACACATCTTGTTGAAGAATGTGAAAAAACTGCAACAATTTTGGATCAGATTAAAAAATTATCGCAAATTAAATATACAGCAATCAGGGCCATATTACTACGATGAGAGATTTACCTTCCAAGGGTTTTTACTCGGCCCCACGAACCCTCAAAAATGGCCGCAGTCATAGAAAACAGAGGAAACGAAACGCAATCTTCCATTTTGGCATAAACCAAATCCCCAAGATATTCAGTAATGGGTAATGTGGGGGAAAGGACATACTCCTATATAAGACCGGCATTTATTGTCAAACTGCCGTAGAATAGCCCCAGTCCTGCAAAAGTCTGTCTTCACTATTGTCCCGATAAGATGGGACCCTCCTTATCTGAATTCTGTGGGACGGATATCTGCATGACTAATTAGTTTTCTGTGACAGATAAGACGGGACCCTCCATTAGCACACATCCTTATCGTTATTAATATTCTAACAAAATTTTATTTTACGTAATAAATTGGGAAATTCTCCGGTACTCTTTTATATCTAAAAGTGAGCTTGTGGTAAATGTGCTTACACGTGACTATAAAAATTGTTACTATTGGCGGCAATTGCAATGAAATAACTTTCACCCAAAAGAAAAATTATCACAAAGCAACTCAAATTATTATTTTATCGTGCGTCCATTTAAGTAAAAATAACATTAAACAAAGTTAACATAAAAGGGTATAAAAATTTGAAAATTATAATATTTTAACGTTTAATGTTAAAATTATAATTAAAAAATTTTATAATAAAATATAATTTTTTTCATATTTGTTCAATTATTTACCTTTTTTAATACCTATTCTTATTATATACTTAATTATTCATTTTATTTTTAATATCAATTATTTTACCATTCATATACTATTTTTCTTTTTTTCTTATATATATATTTATTTTTTGATAGAATTAAAATCTTTTTCCATTGTTAGCATTAAGATCTTTTTAAATTATCAATGAATAATAAAATAATATGCTATTAAAAAGACAATAACTTTTACTAATAATATAAAATATTTTAACAATTTATATTATAGTAATAATATGTAGACAAACGATAGTATAAAAATAATTTATATTAATAATAAATTAAATTTAAAATTTTTATATTTACTTTTATTATTTACAATCTAGATAATGATATTTGTGAGTACTGTAAAAATAATAAAGTATATTTTAATTTTATTATATAAAAATTTTAAATACATTAAGATTTAGTATAGAAATTGTTAATTGAATTAATCAATTATATGTTCTATTTTTTAATGAAAATATTTAAGAAATTTAATTTAAAATATGGCATATGAAAATTAATATAAAAAAGTAATATATATGGAAAAATTTTGAATAAATGTACGCTTGATTTTAATTTTAAAATGCTTTTATTAAGAAATATAATATAAAATTAATCAATTCAATTAACACTCTATATATTAATGTTATAATTTACTAATAAATATTTTTCAAAGATAAAATATATCATATTACATTTAGTAATACCAAGGTCAAACCTATGAAAAAAAAGTATAAATACAAAGAAAAAGAAAAATCATGCGATGGAGGAAAAAGAAAAGAGAAGAGAATTGATGCATACTCTTAAGTGACATGAGTTGTTGTCATTGATAATTACAATAAAGCTAATAAAATCATTATTTTATCATTTTTTTTTAGTAAAAATACACTAAGCAAAGTCGAGCACAAAAATTTGGAAATTATATTATTTTCAATCTTAATATTAAAATTATAATTAATAAAAAATCATATTAAAAATATATAATAGTGTTTTCTTATTTATCCATTTACATCTTTGTAATGTCTATTCCTATTATGTATTTAATTATATTTTTTATTTTTCTTGTTAATTATTCTATAATTCATACATTATATTTTTTTTTCGCTTAGTTATATATATATTGTCTTCTCATAGAGTTATAATTTGATTTATTGTTAATATAAAATTTTTTATAATATCATTGAATAAGAAAATGAGAAGTCATTAAAAAGTTAATAATTTTTATCAATAGTAATAATATTTTAATAATTTTTATTGTCATAACAATACAAAAATAGGTAATAGTATAAAATTAGTTTAATTTTTTTCATTTTCACTTTTATTATTTATAACTTAGATATTAAATATTGTAAATATAACACATTATATTTTAATTTTTATCACAAAAAGATTTTAAATATGTTAAGATTTTGATACAAAAATTGTTAATTGAATTAATCGATATGTGCTCTATTTTTAATAAAATATTTAAAAATTAAAATAAAATTATCATTCAAAGTTTATAAATATTTCTCGATTTCAACTCTTATATTTCAAAGTGAATATACATTAATTGAAATTTTGACAAGTTTTTATAGATTATGTATTATTTTACTTCCATCCATTCAATTTTATATTTTTCTATTTATTATTGAATTATATATTTTCTTTTTATTTATTACTAATGTCGTTTACATCTCATATACCAAATTACTAAGCAATATCATACACACAATTTTTTTATCATATATAAATTTAAATTAATTAAATTATTCAATTACATATTTTATTTTTAATTGTTATTACCATATCAATTCCCTTCTCTCTCTTTTTCCCTCCATCTCATGATTTTCATTTTTCTTTATATTTACTCCTCATAGATTTGACCTTAATATTATTAAATATAATATGATATATTTTATTTTTTTAAAATATTTATCAATAAATTATAACATTAATATATAGAGTATTAATTGAATTGATTAATTTCATATTATATTTCTTAATGAAAACATTTTAAAATTAAAATCAAGTGTACATTTATTCAAATTTTATCCATATATATTACTTTTTTATTCCAATTTTCATATACCATATTTTAAATTAAATTTATTAAATATTTTTATTAAAAAATACAGCATATAATTGATTAATTCAATTAACAATTTCTATACTAAAATCTTAATGTATTTAAAATTTTGCTATGATAAAAATTAAAATATACTTTGTTATTTTTATAGTACGCACTAATATTAGTATTTAAGTAATAAGTAATAAAAATAAACATAAAAATTTAATTTAATTTATTATTAATATAAATTAATTTTATGCCATCATCTATCTATGTATTGTTCTTATAATAAAAATTATTAAATGATTTTTTTCTATTAATAAAAATTATTGACTTTTTAATGACGTATTATTTTATTATTTACTAATAGTTTGAAATTTTTTTAATACTAACAATGGAAAAAAATTTAATTCTTTGAAAAAAATAAAAAATATATACAAAAGAGCAAAAAAAAGAATATAAACAGTAAAATAATTAATGTTAAAAATAAAATGAATAATTAGATACATAATAGGAATAGGCATTAAAAAAGGCAAGTAATGGAACAAATAAGAAAAATATTTATATTTTTACTAATTATTATTTTAATATTAAACGGTAAAATATTATAATTTTCAAATTTTTGTACCTTTTTGTGTTTAGTGTTATTTTCACCGAAATAAGTATAGAGTAAAATGATAATTTTAAATTTTTCGCCGTAATGATTTTTTGGGTGAAAGTTGCTCAGCTGAGCTTGCCACCAACAACGTCAAATTTTATGACCACGTGTAAGTACATTCACCACAATTGACTTTTAGTACTTAAGAGTATTGGTTAAAAGGGTAACGGAGAAACTCCCCGTTTCTATAACGCAACCATAACCAAATTGTGACTACAACCGCATTTTAAATGTAGGCCTCTGGTGCAAATTAGCACTGTCCTAATCGACGCAACTATTTATGATACGTATTTTAAATGTAGGCCCCTTCTTTTGTTTAGCTTCCATTTTATAGGACTATGGCCATATGATTGGAAAAATCATTTTTCCAAACTAATTATGATATTTAGTACTCGAAATAAAGAATCTATCTTTTTTTTCTGTCTTTAAATCAATTTTTTATTTTTATATTTTTTAAAAAATAAATGTTATTGTTTGGATAACTGATTTTAAAAATTGTAACTTAAACTTAAAAATAGAAATACACAAATAATTTTTAGATATTTTTTTAACTTTTTTATTTGTTAATAATAATTTTATAATCAAATAATTTATTTATTTATTTTACCAACTATTCTCTATCTTTTATTTTTCTTAAATTTAATTATAAATAATTTTTTTTAAAAAATAAAAAAATATATTCAAATACACCCATTGACATCCTAGATTGTGTCGAAAGAAATCCATTAAGAAGTTTAAACAAACTTGTAATTCATTTGGATCAACAATTTATGCAAACTATTTCACGTACCAATTTGATGTTATCTCTCTCTCTCTCTCTCTCTCTGTGTTAAATAAAATATTCACTATAATTTTACATGATTGTTAAGAAAATAGTAGATTATAAAACTTTTATACTTAATTACTGTTTAAAATAATTTATAATTTTTGTTTATATTTTTATATGTATGTGAATCAAACTTCTAGTCCAACTTAAGTTGGTCTGAACACCTTAAAAAGGCTTGTTTGATTTAGAGCTACAAAAATGGATGAATTGAATAAATTCATAGAGAAAATATATCAAATATTAAGTAGTCTTGGTCCGTGTCTATGATTTGATGTGTGAATCCACACACCTTAACAGTATTACAAACTGATTTGTATGAAACTTGATCTTCATATAAATTCATAAAAAAATAATTCAAACTCTAAATAAATTAAGTTGCCAATATTTATGAATCGGACTGATTTATGAACTTTGACCTATTTAATGGACCTAGGTAATTGAACATCTAAACGGGCCAACAAATGGATCCGCCACTCACACAAGTCGGATCGGACCAGTAAGCTCTCCGATTGCAACCAAGACTTAAGTGTTTATTTTTTAAAAGGTTTTTTTAACATTTTGGAATTCCAATTTTAACATGTTATTAATAAAAATGTGTGTAATTAATTTAATAAAATTTAAGTACATCTACTATCTTCAGAAATAGTTAAGCACATGGACAGAAAAATATCAGGTCTGTTTGTTTGTGTTTTCTATTTTCTGTTTTTAAAATACTTTTATAAAATAGATTTTAAAAATAATTTTTAAAAACAATGAGAAAAAGAAAATATTTGAGAAGTTATTTTGAAAATAATATTAAATTATAATAATGTTATTAATGAAGTATATTTTGGAAATAGAAAAATAAAAATAACTCAAAATTATTCTTTTTTTTATTTTTAAAATTGAAAATAATTTTTAAAAATAAAAAATATTTAAATAAATACATTCTTTTATTCTTTTATTTTTAAAAATTAAAATCTATTTTTAAAAATACAAACCAAGCAAAATCATGAATTTTAAAACAAAAGATAAACTAACATGAGGATTCACTGGTTGTCGGCAAAATTATCAATTTACTATTTTTTTAAAAATTTATTTTCGTTTTTCTGTTGTTTGAAAATATATTATTAAAATACGCATCGAGGGCGGAGGCGCTAGATCGGAAGGTGTCCTCGGGGACGAGGCGCCACTCTGGATGGCGCCTCCAGTATGGCTTGAGGGCGCCAAATTGAATGGGGCCCTTACTGCTATTTCAAAATAAAAATTTTAAAACTTACTGCCATTTCAAAATAAAAATTTTAAAAATAAATAATATGTGATTGGGATTCAAAATAAATTTTTAAAAATAAATCACTCATTTCATAATTATATTTGATATCATAAAAAAATATTTTATTCCACTTTGATATTTAATACATTAATTTATTATAGGAATCAAATAAGAAAGTAGTTAATGATAATAATATATTTAATAAAAATAATAAATATTTAGTAAATAATTAAATATTATTAAAATAAAAGATAGGATCAATAAAGAATAATTACGTAATTTATATTAATGTCTCTCAAAATTTGATCCAATGACACTTAATATTTATCATTTTTTGAAATTATATACTTCCACCATTCAGAATTATAATACTACAAGTAATTATTTAATACATTATTACACATAAGCAAATTTATTGAATTATTAAATAATATTCTTTAGATACGAAGTTAAAGATTGTTGAAAATGAAAAGAAATATAACAAAATAAATATATTTCCTTTTATTTTGTATTTATTCCAATAATATTCTGGCTACTTTGTATTTATTTCAATAAAATTATTTTTATTTTGTAACAAAATAAAAATGAAATGACGAAGTTGAAGATAGTTAAAAATAAAAAAAATGTGGTTATTTCATTGCAATAATCTTTTCATTTTGTAATGAAATTAAAATTATAACATGAATTAATTCCTTTTTATTTCATCACAATGATAAAATATTTTAACAATGAGAGGTAAAAGTACCGATTTACTGTTTCTTTAGAAGGCAAAAGTATCGATTTACTGCTTGTTTAAAAACTTTTTTTTATTTTACTGTTGTTTTAAAATATTTTACCAAATTACGCATGCAGGGTCGAAGGCGTCAAGGCGAATGGCGTCCTTGCAGCTTGAATGCGCCAAACGCAATGATGCCCTCACTTATTATTTTTACGTTTGGAAATTAGTCACGAATTAAAACAAGAGTTTTTCCTACCTATAACCTTAGGATTATGCTCAAATATTAGTAAATAATTCTCACTTAATATTTTTAATTTTTTTAGGAAATTTATGAAATTATATTTATTAAGAATTGTTAAAATATAGTATTTATAATATATATTTAAAAATTAAATTATTAATTAATATTATTTATAAGATTTTCTTAAAAATTAAAAATAATAATAAATAAGAAGTATTTATTAATTTTAAAACATAACTTTTAGTGCTGCGCTTACCATTTCCCTTTAAAATAAAGATGTATTTAATGAATTCCAATTTGATAGCAATGATCGACTCATAGATCAGATGAAGTTAGAAGCATGGCAGTGCTATAGGGATTTTATTTTTTAAGAGATGGAATATTTTTATTGTTAAATTATTTTTAATATATTAAGTTTTAAATTTTTAATTTTAATTTAAAAATAATTTAATAATAAAAATATTTAATTTTTTTTAAGAGGTAGAGCTTCTCATAATATTATTTTCTAAGTTACAAATTATTATGAACTTACAAATATTTAATTTTTTAATTTTAATTTTGAAAAACTAATTATTTAAGGAAACATAGAGAAATTCTCGTTTAAAAATTTTGAAGCACCTTCCATCAATGAGGCTTGGCCTTTGTTACATTATGTCAATATTATGTAATTATCCTAATATTTAAATCATAAATAATATAAGTCAATATAAAAAAAATTATAGTAAAATAAATTAAAAAAGGAGAAATGCTATGTGAAAGGTAAAGTAATAAGTATTAAAAATTAAATATATAATCAATTAATTTTACTAAATAATATATTTGATTATTAAAAATAATTTTATGTCAAAAATAAAATAAATTGTATTATATTTATATTATTCAATATATTATATTTCAACTTTTAATAGAATGATTGAAAAAAGAAAGAAGAAAAAATTAAATAAAGTAAATGAAATGAAGAAAAAATTATGTACGAACTGTAAACTTTTGGAGAAATCTTAGTTGATGTATTTTAAATTTAAAATATAATATTTAAAAATTATTATCAACAAAAATTTGAAAAAAATTATATAAATAAAATTTAATTTAATTACTAGGTATTTTTTAAAAAAATATAATATGAAATTAATTATTTTTATTAATAAAATATATATTAAAGCTTTAATTTATTTAAAATATTATAATAAGCTAAAAAAATATAACTTATTATATTTATGTTAATTAATGATGTTGATGTTTTAAACCATAAACAATACGAGTGGATATAAAAAGAATACAATAAAATAAATAAGAAATAAATAATACGTAAAGTATAAAGTAATAAAAAATTAATTGTATAATAAATTAATTAATTAAATGAATTAGATAATTTATATAGAATACATTGATAATAAAAAATTTGATATATCTTACTACTAAAAAATATTGGTGTATATGATTTAAATATCATAGGTTAACAAAAAAGAATAACAAAATATACAATAAAAAAGATAAAATAAAGAGAAATAATACCTAAAATATCAAGTCTTTACAAAATTTCGTTAATTGATATTTACTCATTTTGACATATATTACTCTAAAATTAATATAAAAAAATTGAACAATAGAATAATATAATCTTGTATTAATCAACATATAATAAAAATAATTTTATTTTTATCATATCCTATATCCTAAAAAATTTTATATTTTAAAAATCTCTAAACATAATTCTTACCTAAATCGTAAATTTTATTTTAAGATACTTTTCTTTATCCCTTTTGTTCTTCTTTTAAAATTACAAACTATCACAGATCATATAAATTTGTAAAAAAATTTCCTAAATCCTAGATCATAATTTCACATCATAAATCATAATAATCAACATAAAATAAAAAATTTTCTACCACTGTATAATATATTCTTACAATAACTAATAAAAATTATAATATAAATACAGAAAATATAAAAATACTAATCAGTAAAAATCACAAACTATCACAGATTATACAAATTTTTATAAAATTTTTCTAAATCTTATATCATAATTTCACATCATAAATTATAATAATCAATATAGAATAAAAATATTTCTACTACTATAAAATATATTCTCATAATAACTAACAAAATTATAATATAAATACAGAAATTATAAAAATACTAACTAAGGAAGAGAAAGGAAAGAAGACTAGATCTAATCTAAAGAAGAAAATATTGCCCGATCAAGTGTACAGAAGTAAGAAAGGATGAAGATTTGTGAGCGATAAAATAGGAAATGGTGCGAACAGGAATAGGTGCGAATGGCTATGAAGAGAGAAGGGCAAA
Organism: Sindora glabra; assembly: GCA_020226215.1. Lineage (NCBI taxonomy): Eukaryota > Viridiplantae > Streptophyta > Magnoliopsida > Fabales > Fabaceae > Sindora > Sindora glabra. The sequence goes on from JAIUCU010000161.1 coordinate 51,661, forward strand.
GGGGCTGCGGCTGTGGCTGCGAAGAGGCAAGAAGAGTGAAGGCCGAAGAGGAAAGGGGAGGGGTTTATATAGGAAAGGAGGCGCCACTGCATTTGGTGCCTCCCAAAATTTATTAAACAGAAGGCTCCGCCTTGAATGGCACCAACTTGAATGGCGCCTTCAATCTTAGGACGCCATTCAATCTGGCGCCTTCCAAGTGGGGGTACTCCAAAGGCACTACATTGATTGGCGCCTTCACGTTGTACGGTCGCCATTCTAAATGACGTCTTGCGTACTTTGGTAATTTATTTTGAAATTACGGTAAAACGAAAAAAATTTAAAAAAAAATCATATATTGATATTTTACCCCTAGTTGCCCTAGATTTTCTTCATTGCAGAATGGTTACTTTACCGCCAGACGCAAAATAAATTGAAGCTCTTCAAAGTTGAAACCTTTTCTGTCACTTTGCTTTCAAGAGCAGAAGCAAACAAAAATACATGAAAAGAAAATTATTAATCTAAAATTAACGTGTATCAAGGTAAGTGTAATATCTTAAATAAAAGTAGAAATTACAGATGAATGGATTAGGATGAATATAAATTAGATAAAAAATAAATAGATAATTATTAATTTATTTATTTATTTATAATTTAATTTAAAATTTTAAATGGGTCATGAATGACCTATACCTCTTGAATATATAATTAACTTAATCTATTCATTTATCCATCATATTATTATTTTTATTAAAATTATTTTTCACTATTATTTTATATTTATTGGTATTATTTCAAAATAAACTTATGCTATCAAATTTTTTATTTTTTTATCTTATTTTCGTCACATTAATTTTTGAAAATTGTTTTAATGTTAAATGTAGTTAATTAAATATTTTAATATTAATATACATTAAATGAAACTTATTTAATTTAAAATAGACATGATAATAAAATTAAAAAATTATAAATTATAAATTATATGAATTCTTTTACAATAATAAATTATACTTATAAAAATGTATATGTATTGACAATCATATTTTAATTTATAAAATATCACTTCAAAAATAAAAATCAACCTTACGAGTGTGTTAATATTTGTAAAGTATAGCCAAGGATTTAACATACAATCATATGGTACATTACATGTGGCATGCAATATTATAAGATTTTTTTATAGTTTTATGATTATTTTTAAGTTCTAACAATAAAAATAATAAATTATATAAATTTTAGTACAAATAATTAATTTGATTTTACTTTTTTATAAAAGAAATTGATATCTTGACATATATTAAAATATTATAATATTTCATTTCAAGTAATTAATTTTTAAAATATTTAAATTATACTAAAATTTTGAAGATATTTTATTATAGTATTTTTTCATCTTATAATATTAGTCTATATAATGTACAAATTTATTATATATGAATATAAATGGATGAATGATTATTCATGAATTAACTTAATATAATCCTTATTTTAATGGATCAATAATGATTTAACCTATATTTATTCTAAAGTTTAAATACATGAATATGAATGAACAGAAATAAGAATAGATATAGATGAATAAATAAATATGAATCAAAATTGTCAGGTTTAAATGAAAATGAGATGATTATGCTCAAGCCATCAAATTTAATATCTATAACAACTAGTTTACATTAATTAAAACATGTAAAGATCTAAGTAATTTATATGATCTATCTTTTAATGATAATTATTAATGCAAGATGAATTATCCAAATCAACTTCTGTCCACTTTCACAAAACAATAATATCTTTTTGTGTATGTTATCATTTTTCAAAAATTTAAAATGTGGAATAATTTGATAAATATGAAAATTATTAAATTAAATTTATTTAATTATTTATTAAATTAAATTTATTTAATTATTTATTAAATTAATTAAATAAATTTAATTTTAAAAACTGGGAATTTTGAAATCTCATATATCATAAAATTCACCTCTTTTTTTTTTTTTCAGATAATGTCTTTTTTGTTTGATGACATCTACTCGCGTCGGATTTCACTTCGAAAGTCAACCCTTTGGAGTGTTAAAATTTTCAATTTTGCTATCCTCGTAATTTATCGTGGATTCTACTTCCATAAATTTACAAGACCCAAAATGAATTTCTTACATTTTGTAATACTGCAACTATTTTGCTGGATCTTCAAAAATTATCACAAATTAGATATACAGCTACCAGAGTTATACTACTAGGTGACAATTTGCGTTATTCGATTCAATTTATTTATTAAATATATTAAAATAAATTACTTATGAATTAATAATTTAATTTATTTAATAATTTTAAATAATACAATTTATATTATAAAAATATTTTTAATTATTAATAAATATTATTTTAAAATTTTATTATTATTTTATTAAATTAATAATTTTATATTTTTATTATATATATTTATTTATAATTATAATATTAATTACTTTTTAAATTAAATTTAAAAAAATTTAATATAAATTCTTAAACTTAACATAACAATTTAAATCATATTCGTATTGAATTATTACGTGATATAAAAAATTATCATCTAATATACTACTAGGACGAGATTTACCATTTAAGGGTTTCTACTCTACTCCGCGTACCCTCAAAAGTGGCCCCAATCATAGAAAATAGAGGAAACTAACCCTGCGTTTGGAATCGGTGAAATAAGGAGGGGGCGTAAACGGTGAGGCGAAACTGGGGCGAAAGTGGAAATTTTCGCATGTTTGAAAGGAGGTGAAATTCATTGGGGGCGCAAATGTGATTTGTCCTTTTGTGGTGGGGTCCAGTGAAACTCGGTACCCTACTGAGATGAGGGGAAAAGGGGTGAAAAGCGGCCAGACTTTCCAAATTCCAGCAACTGCCCTCATTGCTCTTATAGTGTGCAAGAACGCGAATCAAAAGCGAAAAGAGTTGTCGCCGCCAGCCACCGAGTTCGAGCTCCAAGCAGCCCCGTCGGCCGAGCAGCAAAGTGCAAGTAACACTCCAAACTCCCTTATACTATTGTGCTGTGCTGTGTTGAGCCTGCTGCACTAATGCAGGTGGTGTCGAGGAGGAGGAAGGCGGAGCTGAGAAAACAACAATGGAGTCCATCCGGCGAGTTGCAGCGGTGTTGTCACGTGTGGGGAGATCCAGGTTAGGCCGATCTGTTGCTAATCCTGCGGAAGAGGAAGGCGAAGCTAAGAAAAAGGAAGGAGTCCGTCTAGCGAGTTAGGTCCGTGCAGTCGCGTCTGGGGAGCTATGCTCAGCGCCAATCTGCTGCTATTCCAGCGGCTCTTGGATCCGGGTTTGGTTCGGGACAACCCGGATCGATATAGGCGGGTATATTCCATACCAAGTCCAAGTTTTCCTGACCTAACCTAGAACAGAATTTCTGGAAAAAAAAAATAAAAACAGACCAACTTAAATTTTTTTTAATTATTGACTGCTGCAGGGAATTTATAATTGTATTGTCATTGCAATATTGTTTGCTAATGAATAAGATATTTGAATTTTTTTTTTGTTGATTGATAAATAATATTACTGCTTAATGGAGTATTGAATTGATGAATATTGATTATTCTTATTAAGGAGAGCTCCTTCTACCACTCAGATAAATATTTTTTACTAATTTATTATTAAAAATTATAAATTTATTGGTTCTTATATTTTGGTATGGTAAAGTAACAAAGAATTTTCAAATGTTATTTTTTATTGTGTCAAATCAAATTGATCAATTATTGCAAGTAGAGGTAGTGCAGAAATGATAAAATACAATAATTAAAAATGAATTCTCCAATTCTTACAAATAAATATGCAAAATTTAAATGAAATAGAATTATACTTTACATGGTATAAACTTGAATAAAAATTAGTTGTCATTAGTTGGCATCAGAAACGAAAGACAATTGAAACAAAGAGAATATATTTAATTATTTCTCAATTTTCTCACTCATTCACATATCTTCTCATATTTTAATTGATTTTACCTTACTTTGATAAAAAAAAATTGGATGCAACCAATGATTATTAGACTTAGAATTGGACAAATTATTATTGAAATACGAAATATTTTAAGACATAACAAATGCAATTAATCAGCATGAGAATCTCAGTATTTTCTAACATCTATACGAGTCCTTACTTTCTAGACACAAATTATTCAATGTTTGTATTGCATGTTGTTATTGACTAATGGCGATTCACCCCTTTATTATTGTGTTTTTCCAAACAGGTCACTAATTCACCTATCAAGCTAAATTCGCCACAAATCCAATCTTTTTCTTCTTCCATACAAAAGGTACATTCTTTTCCATGGAATAAAATTTTAATATGTATTTCTAGATTTGTGTTATCCGTTGAATGTCTATTAAACACTAGCACATTACTAGTATGTCATTGGCTATTACAAATATGTATAGATATATGCTGTTATTGTAGCTCTATGTTTGCTTCATTCATTACATATAACTTGGTTGTTGTTGTTGTCGTTGCATTTATGTGTAAAATAATTGTTTTGTGGAAGATTTGTGCAAGTGATCATGGAGGATAATGTGGATGATATATATGAGGAGTTGACAGAAGTAAATAGCTTAATTAATGTTGACATGATAAAAGAATGAGAAAGATTATGTCAAATGTGTGTCAATCAAATGGTTTGTTATATCGTTCATTCAATGCATCTTTTACAATTGGAAGAAAATTCTGTACACCGTCCTATTAGTGATAGCACTGGTTCAAGGGAACAAATGTGTCAACAGCTATTACAGAACCTGTTTGAGGAAGATAAATGTTGCAATATGGTGCGCATGAGTCCCCATGCTTTCCATTGATTGTGTGAAAAGTTAAGAATAATTGGTGGAGTGAGAGATTCAACTTATTCAATAGTTGAGGAGCAAGTTACTCAATTTATACATATATTGTCATATAATGTGAGGAATAAGACTATGTCATTTTTTTCCATTGATTTGGAGAGACAATTAGTCGTCACTTCCACAATATCTTACGAGTTATTATCCAACTTAGGGATGAGTATTTTGTACAACCTTCTGGATCAGAGGTTCCTCCACAGATATTGAATAACAGGAGATTTTATCCTTATTTTAAGGTAATGAATTTATTTATATATGTTAAATTATTCAATCCCATGTATAGTTTAATTTACACAACCTTTATATAATCCTTTTTTCAATTTCTATATACAGGATTGTATTGGAGCTATAGATGGGACCTATACCCGAGTTAAGGTACCAAGATAGGACGCTCCTCGCTTTCGAGGAAGGAAAGATTACCCGATACAAAATGTGCTAGTTGTATGTTCATTTAATATGAAGTTCACATTTGTCTTAGCTGGATGGGAGGGAACTGCATCTGATTCCAAAGTTTTTAAACATGCATTGAATAAAGGAGGGGATAGATTGAGAATACCCAGAGGTATGATAAATTATAATTTGTCATTCAATTGAAAAAAAAGAATAGCTTCTACTCTTACATGATTTTTATATATTTTCAGGAAAATTCTACCTAGGAGATGCAGATTATCCTTTAAAAAATGGACTTCTAACCTCGTATATAGTTGTTTGTTATCATTTAAAGGAATACACAGCACATGGTCCACAGAATGCAAAAGAAATTTTTAATCATCGTCATGCTTCACTAAGAAATGTTATTGAAAGAACATTTGCGGCCCTGAAAAAAAGATTTCCTATCATAGCTAGTGGAATAGAGCCTCATTATTTTTTTGAGACTATGACGGATGTTACCATTGCATGTTATGTGCTACATAACTTTATGATGGATGAAGATCCTGATCCGCAGTTGATTGATGAAGTGGACCATGAGTTGTTGCATGGTGACAATGAAGACACCAGGGATCGGGAAGCATAAAATAATAAGGCAAACTATAAGGAGGGATACCTCTTGAGGGAACGCATAGCCACCTATATGTGGATTGGCTATGAGCCTTGTATGGGACTTGAAACGAATTGAATATTTTTGTTATGGTAAATGTGAATATTGTTGTTATGTGTGTAAGTTGTTAATGTTATGAAGTTGGCTTCCATTAATGTGTTATATATATGTCATAGACATGGTTTTGTATTTGTACAAGATATATTTTAACTACTATGTAGGTGATGTACATTTGAGGATTGTATGTATTAATTCACAGTACTTGATTGTTTGTCAATCTGCAGATAGAGAATGCCAAGGAATAGGAAATCCGATGGTACGGGTGAAGGATCATTTAGGGACACGTTGAGATGGACACCAAAGATGGATACATTATTATTGGATGTATTGTTTGAGGAAGCGCATAAAGGAAATCGATCTGATGGGACATTCACTACCACGACATATGTTACCGTAGTGGTTGAACTAAAGCAATCAATTGATCCATTTTTTCAAAAACATCATATCAAAAATAGGATGAGAACATTGAAAGAGCACTTCAATAAGTGTTATGACTTATTCCATAGGTGGAGCGGAGTTGCATGGAATCCAATAACAAGGATGTTTGAAGCTAAGTAGGAAGTGTGGAATGAGATATGTGCGGTAATGTATCAAGTATCCTAAGCATCACATATATTTTTTTTCTAAGTAATATATATGTCATTGTATGTTGGAAATAAATTTATCAATGCTGATTATATGACATAAATGACTTCTATAAAGTTAAAGTTTATCCAATGATGTATTTATTTTCAAGAAAAATCGGATGCTCAGAAATGGATACGCACTCCTATCCATAACTATGACAAGTTACTGGAGCTCTTTGCTAAAGATAGAGTTACAGGTACACATACTGAGACTTCAAGGAATAAAGTTTTGAGGTGGCAGAGAGAAGGCTTGGACCTTAACGATGGTTTTGGACAGATGCCTGATTCTAATTTGTAGTGGGGAGATGAACCCTCCACCTTCCCACAGCAGGCTAGTGCATTCACTCCTGAGGGTGCTCCCTCCATCTATTCTCAAGAATATGGTCCTTCAAATCAATCGCAAGGAACTTCATCTTCAAGGGGTTTTAAGCGGAAAACACCTATGTCTGATGTGGTTGAAATGGGATATGAAAGATTGAATTTGCGAATGAAAAATCTTTCCTCAATAATGAGAGAGGTGGCCGACAAGCATGTCCAGATAGCTGAAAAGCAGGTTCAAATAGCTGAAAGAAGTCTGTCAATCCTTGAGAAGAGTAAACCTCACCATTACAATGAGGATGAGGTGTGGGAAGAGTTGGAGAATGTAGGAGTAGCCCAAGAGTATCTTGTAAAGTGTTATGACTTCTTGTGTGATAATGAAAAGGCCAAGAAGATTTTTCGGTGCATCGCCGCATGCATGACTACAAATACTGTACCAACAAATGGCGAATGCAGGAGTCAGCTAAGCCATGGGTGATCAAACCAAATGATGCTTTGTTGGTGAAATGTTAGCATGTAATGTAATTTACTAACATTGTGTTGTAGGTTTGTTAGTTGTTAGAGGATTTGGATGTATTTTATCTGTGTTTGCTTTGACATTCCATAGATTCTATCCAAATATTCTTCTTATGTTTCTTGTTTTTTTACAACATTACTGGATTAAACCATATTAACTTTATTTCTTACTTATTGAAGGTATTTTTGCTTCACCAATGCATAAAGATGTAGTTGCTTTGGATTAGTTTATTGTATAACTTGTGTATTTTCTATGGGATTATTGGATTGAGATGTTTGTTTGTGACTTTTCATATCAATATTGCCAATTGCAACATTTAGTGAGTAGACAATTGATATGGTGGAGATATTTCTATTATATGTAACAAGTTGTGTACCTATTTTAACTCAATTGACAGAAGATTTTATGCGTAATTTTAAATTATAATATTAACAGGTCGTGTGCCTTGGAGAACATCTGTATCAACATGATGAATATGATGAGTTTTTAAACTTATATATGTTGCCAAGGAAGTGTAATTGTGAATGATGGCAAGGTTTCAATGCATAATTAAATTTATACAAGTAGTGCTGGTTAATCCTATTTTTTTTCTTAAATAAGATGTAGAAGTAGTAAAATTCTATTTTTTGCATAAGAATTTTTATTACCAATTATAGTGCAAATTGTTTGAAATTAAATAATTATATGAATTTTAAAATTATAAACATAAATATGTAAGTAATAAGATAAAAATTTAACATAAATTATTATATCCATAAATTAATTTTTGTTTAATTCTATTAAAAAATATTATAAGTACTTCACCATAATTTTTTTTTAAATTTATAGTGCAAATTTTTTAAAATTTATTAATTATATAAAATTTAGCATAATTTCTTTTAACTGTAAATTATTTTTTATTTAATTTTATTACATAATAGTATAACTATGTCAACATAAAATAGCAAAAAGATATTTTAATTATTTTACTCATTCACATTTCTTCTCCTCTTTATTTTCATTCATTCCAAATAAAAAAAATTTATTTTACTCCTATTTTAACCCCCTCCTATTTTCATCCATTTCAAATAATTTAAATAAAATTACTTCTACTTCCATTTTCTCTCTCTCCATTTACATTCCTTTTCATTTTCACTTCCGGCCAAATATACCACGAGCCAATCTCCCACCTGACATAAACCAAATGCCCAGGATATTCAGTAATGAGTAATGTGGGGGAAAGGATATACTCCGATATAAAACCGGCATTTATTGTGAAACTGCCGTAGAATAGCCCCAGTCCTGCAAAACTCTGTCTTCATTATTGTCCCGATAAGATTGGACCCTCCATTTCTGAATTCTGAGTGACAGATAATTAATCAGTTTTCTATGACAGAAAAGACGGGACCCTCCATGAGGACACGTCCTTAACCTTATTAATAATTTATAAATATTTTATTTTATATAATAAATAAATAAATTTATAATTTATTAATTTAATTAATAAATTATAATTAATTTATAAAAATATTTACATAGTAATTATTAAAAAATAAATTTTAATTTAATAAATTATTTTAAATAATTTATAATATATTATTTTTTTAATTTTTTTAAATTTATAATTATTTTTATTAATTTATAATTTATATCTTTTTATAAATTATTTTAATTTATATAACCTTATTAATATATTTTTATATTATTTTATAATTTTAACTAATTTAATCATTAATTTTATAAAATATTTTTTATATTATCACTTAATTTATTAATTATATACTATTAATTATCTATTAATTTATTAATTATTAATCATTCATGTCAAATAAAATTCAAGAACCATCACCCGTTATTAATACAAGATAATGACCTGATTTAACTTTTTTTGGCATTCATGTAACAATAATTTTTTTTTTCTTTTTTTTTTTCAATATGTTCCCTCTGTGCCTGTATGGCTGTATCAACTCAACAAGAGTAAGTCGCACCTCCGACCTCCCTACCGCTCGCCTTGGATTTTACTTCCAAAAACAGCCCTCTGGGCTCTGGCTGTTATAAAGTTCAATTTTGCTATCCTTTTACTTTATCCGGTACTGACTTTTACATAATTCACCAAATTCTTGCGATCCGTCATGAAATTTACACATCTTATTATAGAAAGTGAAATTACAACCATTTCCGATCTGGTTCAGAGATTATTATGCGTTAGAGCATTTATTTATCACTTAAATAAAAATTAAGATAAATTACACTAAACTTCAGTACAATTTAATTTAATTACACTCTCTTCTACTCAATTTTCAGGAATGCTTCCCTTGTAGCTGACGGAGATCATGCCGTTTGGTTTGTGCTGTAAAATATCCAAAATGCCCTCATCACGAAATATCCTTTGAGGTCTTCTAACAGTTCTCCCCTCCCACACCAAAGACTTAATTCAACTTCCTTGTAGTTGATCTCTCCTTGTTACTATACATAATGCTGACTCTTCCTCATCAAGCTATCAGCTCTACTTGAGAGAACGACAACGCCCACCTATAGAGCGGAGGCCGAATCGATTCTTCCAATGACCGCAGCAGTATAGGATGAGGTTGGAGCACAGACACCTTTTTTATGCGTTGAAAATGGAACGAGGTTAATTTGATTCAATCTGTTCATTAGTTGATGGTGGGAGAGTAAAGGGTTTTGAAAGGTGAAATTGTGGATTTGGCAATTTAGGTAGCAAACACTCCATTGGTGGTACCGAAAAATAGAACAACTAGAGTTGAGAAGAGGACAGTAGAGTGATACGGTGGTATGGCGAAAGGGCAGATTAGGGTTTTGAGGAGAAGAAAGAGAAGAAAGAGAAGGGAATTATTTTTAGAGGAAAAAGAAAAATTAAATCAAAATCGAGAAAGACTTATAAGCAAAAAAATTGTTCACGATAAAAATTTACATAGGTAGAAAATATAAAATATTTTAAAAAATAGATATCATATATATATTTGTTATAATGAAATATGAATTAAGTGATAAATATAAATGTAGCCTTCCCCACTTTCTTCACAAGTTTACAATCAATAGGACATTAGGATTTATAAAATATTTTGTGGTTATAATTAAAACATACAGTAGTGGTTAGAGAGATTTAACCTGTTTAAATTAAAAATTTTATTAAACTCATCTATTAAAAACCTAATTAGTTAGAGTTTGTTTGGTTAAAAAAGAAAATAGGAGAGAAAAAAATAAGAGATAAGTTATTTTCTTTAAGATTATTTGGTTGTAAGAGAAAATAGGAGAAAAAAATGAAGAAAAAATTAGTTATATTTAGATAGAGGAAAAATATGAGATAAAAAAATTAGATAAAGTAATTTATTTTATTTGAATGCATATGAAATTAATATTTAAATATCATATGTATAAATTATTATTTAAATATAAAATTATAATTTTATATAATTTAAAAATTATTTTATTAATATTTTATTATTTTAGGAACAAAATTTTTAATTTTATCTATTTAAAATTATTTATTTTTATTTTACTAGTTCAAAATCACTTACAAATAAAGATGTAAGAGAATTAAGTTAAATCAAATATTTATATATTTGAACTCAAGAGTAAAAATTAAGCTTGAATCAAACATAAACTTAAATAAATTTGAATAAATAATTTATATTTAATCTAAATTTTTAATCTAACTTAATACTTTCAGATTTAAAGTCAAATTCAAATTATAAATAAATTTAAATAAATTTAATTTAAATAATATTAAACAAGTTTAATAAGCTTAACTTTTTATTTAATATATTTTTGTTTACACTTTAATAATATAAAATTTATATTTATATTAATCAAATATAATACAAAAATAAAAATATATTTCATAATTAAACTTATTTAAATTCATAAATAATTTCAATCAAATAATAAAAAATTAAAACTCAACTTATATATATTAATTAAATTTAATTCGTTTAAAATTAAGTTTAAATCAAATTTTTTTTATGAACGTAATTACAAGAGCCACTTAAACACGTTTGCGCCCATAAGTATGAAGTCCGCAACAAATAGTCCAACTTCGAATGGCGGGACAAAAGTAAATCTCGTGGGTGAGCGTAACATTCCTCCTTTCTTTATTGTTTCAGTTGTTTACCGTGGAACAAATAAAAACAATATCCAGGCGAGGATGCATCCACCGATGGAGGCGGCATTACAAGCATCGACCGGGTGGCACCCAGACCCACGCATGGCTATTTGACTTCAGTGCAGCAACAACAAACATCGACAAAGATGGAAAACAATAGAGTGCGACAGAGGCGACTTACCGAAGCAACGTTAGCAGCCAAGTCTTATGGAGTTTGGAGTTGTTGTGGATGAAAAACTCTCCCCTTTGCTGCACAGTCCCAGTTTCAGGTTTTCTATCTCCTTTTCTCCTCATTTCTCCTTATGTCTAAGGAGAAATTCTCACCGTAGAACCTACCCCTATTTTAAATTTTTTTCCCTCTTCTCCCCTCCTTTCCCTTCCGGCTAAGCGGAGTAAAATAGTATTTTCTACCCCATTTTAAATTTGTTATTTTTTTTCTCTCCACTTTTCTGCAATACCAAATAAACTATTAAAGATCTACACTTATAGCAAATACATCAATCCGCCGAACATATTAATTCTAATTACAAAACTAGACCAAAAAATTATAACTAAGGTTAAAGTTAATTCATTTTTAATAAAATAAAATAAAAAACTTAATTAATAGTAATTCATTAAAATATTTTTACATTCTCCTACTTAAATAATATTAATTATAATTAATTTATTTTATAAAATATTTTATTTATAAAAAATAACTATTGGGTTAAGAATTGATTTTAAATACATGTAGCCATAATTTTTAAAAATACACCACCTTGAAGATATAATGCTTGAAAATTTGATTAAGTCTATATAATCAATTATACTAAATCATGACAATAATTACATTCTTTATTAACATAAGACCTTCCATGATTGCAAAATATTATGAACTACACATACTTAGTAACTAATATGATAGTGTAGCATGAAAAATGACATTAAAATTGTGATCAAATCATATTTATCTTTTATGTCAATCCTTGATGATTTCTCTAATAAATTAATATAGTGCAAGAAATCAATTGACAACATACAAAATTAAATCGTCTTATGAATTCCAAAATAGTTTCAATTTTGAGTTAAATAATTAAGTTTAGAAACTAATAATTAACACCGATCCTTAACTCTCATAAAAATTATAACAATCTTAACATATTATAATCATATGATACATGCATTAATAAGATAATATAAACTCATAATCAATGTACCAATAAGCATATGTGAAGATGTAAGAAAAAGGAACATGTCAAAATTACATAAAAGATAGTTATAAAAAATGGAAATAACTCTTATTAACCAAAGACATAAAAAAGAACCCACAATTCCTATGTTCTCAATATGTTTTTGAAAAATTGTAAGTATAAGTCCTTTAGTCATGGGATTTGCTAACATAACATTAGTATGAATATGATTTACCACTATGTTCTCTTTCTTCACAAGATATTTGATTATGACATATTTCAATTTCAAATGCTTAGATCTACTAGAACTTTTATTATTTTTAATAAAGAAAACCGCAACATCATTGTCATAATAAATTTTCAGTAGTCTAATAATAGAATCAACAATCTGTAACCCTGAAATGAATTTTTTCAACCAAATAACTTGCAAAGTAGCACCATAACAAGCAATAAATTATGCTTGCATAGTGAAAGAAGTTGTTAATGTTTCTTTAGCATTTTTTTTAAGATATAACACCTCCGACCATCATAAAGATGTAACCTGAAGTAAATTTCATATAATCAGAGCATTCAACAAAATCTGAGTTTGAATACCCAATTACTTCCAGGTTATTAACCATCTTATAAATAAGAATATAATTCTTGGTTTTCTATAAATATCTCATAACTTTCTTAGTAGTACATCAATGATATCTTCTAAGGTTAGACAAATACTTATCAAGAATACTAACCATAAAAGTCAAATCTGGTTTGGTGCAAACTTGAGCATACATTAAATTTCCTTTAGCATTTGCATAAAGAACATTTTGCATTAGCTATTTTTCTATCTCATTTGTTAGGCACTGTTTGTTGCTAAACTTATCACCTTTCACAATTGGAACATCCCTAACTTTATAGTTTTGCATTTCAAATCTTTCAAGAATCCTATTAATATATGCTCTTTGAGACAATCCCAGTAAGTTATGAGTTCTATCCCTGTAAATCTAAATACCCAAAATAAATGATGCATTACCAACATCCTTTATATCAAAAGCTCTAAAAAAGATTTGTTTGGTATCATATAGCAAAGTTAGACTGTTGCTCGCTAATAAAATACTATCAACATACAAGATGAGGAAAATAAAGCTAATCCTATTGACCTTGAAATAAATACATTGGTTAACTTTATTTTCTGTTAAACCTATAGATGTTATTAACTTATCAAATTTTAAATACCATTGCCAGGATGCCTATTTCAAATCATATATTGATTTTCGTAGTATACACACTAAATGCTTAGATCTATTTATTTGAAAACTCTCAAGTTGTTTCATGTATACATCTTCCACAAGTTCACCATTTAGAAAGACTGTTTTAATGTCCATTTGCTGAAGCTCTGAATTAAAGTATGCAATCAAGACCATAATAATCCTGAATAAGTCTTTAAAAGATACTGGTGAGAAGATATCAGAATAATCAATTCCCTCTTTCTAAGTAAAACCTTTAGGTACTAATCTTATTTTAAATCATTCAATTCTACCAGTTGAATCTTTTTTCGTCTTGTACACTTATTTGCAGCCAATTGCCTTACAATTTTACATAAGCTCAACAAGTTTCTATACTTCATTCTTGATCATAAACTAGATTTCTTGATTCATAGCATGTAACCACAAATTAGACTATTGACTATTCACTGCTTGACTATATGTAATTGGATAAACAATATCCCAATGTTATATTCATTCTCACTAAGATAGACATAATAATCATTTGAAATTGTTACCCTCTTTTGTCTAACGAGCCTTCTAATTGGGATCTACTCTATAAGTTGAACAGGTTAATGGTTTTAAGTGGGAATAGCTACAATAGGTTCTATAATTTGGTCACACTCTAAATTTTAATCATTTTATGTCTTAACATGAATAGATGGAGGTACAATATTCTGACTAAGTAAAACTAGTGGAATGGTAATTGAAGTTAGTTCATTTTGTGTTTAAAGGTACCCTGGATTTGGTGACAAATCAATGACATAAAGCTTAAGAAATTTAGCAGTCATTAGTTCAACAATTTTTGTACCTCTTGTAAGACAATAGAGCTTCTATCCTTTTACATGATTTGGATAACCTATGAAGTAATAACGAATGGATCTTGGATCAAGTTTCTTCACTCATGGATCATAAATTTTCACTTCAAAAGGATAATCCCAAACTTGAAAATGATTTAAGCTAGGTTTTTTGCCAGTCTAAAGCTTAAAAGGTGTTTTAGGTATTGAATGTACAAAGCAGTTTTAATAGCCTTACCTCAAAGAAATTCAAGTAAATTTGTTCCATTTATCATGCTCCTTATCATGACCTTAAAAGTTTAATTATGCTTTTTGGTGATGCCATTTTGCTCAGGACTACTAGGCATGGTATATTATGGAATAATTTCACAATTTTGTAAAAACCTAGCAAATGGTCCATGTGCTACCTAGATACATTTTATTTGCTATAATATTCACCTCTTTGATTAGATCTCATAATTTTGATGACTTTTTTCGATTATTTTTTAGTGTCAAATTTGAAAATTTTAAATTTATCAAGTACATCAGATTTTTCTTTTATCAAATAAAGATAGCCATATTGAGAAAAGTCATCAATAAATATGAAAAAATAATGATAACCATAAATAGTTTAAGAGTAAGGTCCAAATATTTCAATATAAATTATCTCTAAAAGATTAAAAGATTAAATCTGAGTAGAGACTTTCTTTTTAATCTTAGTTAACTTATCCCTAATACAGCTTACACATATATTCATATCATCAAAATCTAAGGAAGGAAGAATATTCTCTTTAATTAACCTCCCCACTCATTCCTTAGATATATGTCACAATCTCCTATGCCATAAGACTGATGATGTTTTCTTAATTCTAGGTCTTTTTGGAACCACATTTTAAACATTTAAAGATGCATAAGGACTATCAGAGGCTAATAGTATCCTATACAAACCATTATAAAGAATAGCAAAACCAATAGACTTAAAATGCAATAAAATATTGACTTTCTCATTTTTAAATACAAATTTGTATCCAAGTTATCCAAAAGAGAAATTGAAATTAAATTCCGTCTAAAACTAGGAATATAAAAGACATTATTCAATGTAATTTTAATAAAGTTTTCTAAACATAAAATAACATCTTCTATGCATTCAACTGTAACTTCAAGATTATTTCCTACTCTAAGCTTGGACTCTCTCTCACTTAGTTTCTTTTTACTTATGAACCCTTGTAAGGTAATTGCAACATGCGTTGTGGAACCATTATGAAACCACCAAAAATCTATAGAGGTATTAACTAAATTTAATTCAAAGTAAGCTAACGATAAGGGTTTACCATTCTAATTGAACCTATAGCATTCATTCTTCTTATAGCATTTCTTATGACAATGATAGCACTCTACATTCTTGTGAATGGAACTTTTAGGACTTCCCACTTGTGATTCATGAGTAGTATTATTACTGCCACCATGCCTCTAGGCCTCCTAAGATTTAGAAGGATTGTTCATTGAGTATGTGATTTAGGTTTCTTTTTCTTATTGGTTGGGTTTTTATTAGTTAAGGATTTTAATTGGGTTAAAAAACTCATTTCATTCTTTTCTTTCCATAAATTTTCTTTCTTAGCAACACACTTAGTAATGAGTTCATTAATGGTCCAGGATGTGTTCAAGGTGTTATAGGTTGTCTTAATTTGACTAAATTCTGAAACTAAGGAATTCAAGGTATGTAGGATAAGAAAAGTATTTAACAATTCAATTTTTAAGTTCTTCAATTGAATTTGGAGATGAACTATTTTGATAATAAACTCTCTTACACTACCAGTGTTGTTATACTTCATTGTCGTCAGTTTCTTCATCAGGTATCTAGATTTAACATTATCAGATACTTGGTACCTTTGCCTTATAGCATCCATAAAGTCTTTGGCCTTAGTTGTATCTATCAATTCACCTAGTAGATGTTCAGGAATAGATTTCTTGACTCTAATGAGACTAAACCTATTAAACTCTCTTATTTTACATAATAATCATTTTGCTCTTGAGTACTCTTAGGAGTGAGGGCTGACGGTTGTGGTTCATGTAAAATTAAATCAAGATCTATAATATCAAGAGCAAACTCTATATCTTGCTCCCACCTCTTATAATTTGTACCATTTAATAATTCAATAGTTGCAATGCTATTGTTCACTACAAAAAAGGCTGTGAAAGAACAATTAAAAATGCAATATGTTAGTTTTAGGTATTTTAAATTTATCAATAACTACATTTAGGAATATATAAAATATCACTTCATTCTCTCCTTTGGGCAAAGAATGGAACACGTAAAAGATCCTTCTAAAATTGAAGCTAACCAGAATAATATATTATTATTATAAAATTATCCTCTTTGGGCAGATAAAATTTATAATAATAAAATAAATTCAGAAATAATATTTTGCTTCAATAAATCAATTTCTAATCATATCATATAATAAACCTTTTGAGCAGGTCATTATATGAAATAATTAAAAATATAAATTTTAATAAACTCATTTTTAATTATAACACATGCTTATCACTTTAGGCAGGTAATTATATAAAATAATTAAAAATTAATCCCGTAAATATTTATCAATTACTCAAAGATTTGTGAATTAAAATAAATAATTTTAATTTGGTGATAATTATTCATTTCAACCTCTAAGTCTCTCAAAAGAATCATAATATTTAAATTAAGTCCAAAATTTCAAATTAAAATAAAATATAACTACTCCATAAAAGGGTGCTAAATAATATGTACCAATACTAATCATAAAAATTATATCACATCACATCATATCTCGATTTTATTTTTAATCAATTTTGGTACAAATTAAAAATTAAAAATTTCTAATTTTCTCCTAATTTCTTTAAGAAAGTGTGTATTAGGATTACAATTTTGGGAAAGTAAAATATACTAATATAAATATAAAAAATATATTATTTTTTTAATTTTTTTATTTTTTTACTGAAAGTAATTTATTATTTATTTTTTTAAGAAAATATGAATACATAACAAATAGTTTTTGCAACCAATATATATATATATATATATATATGTATATATATATACATACAGGGCTATTCTTATGTACTCTTGCAAAAACTAGGAGTACCGACGACTACGGGAGAAATAAGAGATCTGGACCATTAAAGAATATTCAATCACATCTCAGCCGTTCATTGTTTAGGGACTTGAAACCTGCTGAGCTCACCTTTGTAGGAGAGATAAAAAGCCAAAATTGCCCTTATTCTTTTCAGGGAAAGGAAAATGGTTTTGCTTGACCGGAGATTTTTAGGGATGGTTTGGACTACCGTCGAAACCTCTGGGGTTGGATGCTCCGTGAACTGGTTTCCATGCCGATTGCCTGGTCTCGAAAACGCGTCCCCTACATCTGAAAGAAATCCATAAATCAAGGTTGATAATACTTTCTCCAATGGCTTTCTTTGTCGTGTTTGTAAGAAAAATCTGTGGGAATGTTATTTTTAAATTTCACTTCTCTCATCTGGAATATTGCGACATGGCTGAATTTTGAGTGTTGTTTGTAGAGTTTTTTTTTTTTCGTTCTGATGATACGTTATTGTTTGGCAAAATTCTAGTCTTTGATGTTTAGTACTTGTGGGGTTTAGTCATTTAGGGTTTGGAATTTGTAGAGAAAACCCAGAGAGCACGGTCACATTTCCCGGGTTCTGGCTTTCTTTCTCTGATTGATTTCTTTGTTCATTTCTGAATCCGTAGCTGTGGAAGTTTCACAGTAATTGCTTATGCCTTCCGAGGACTTTGGTTGGAAAGCTTGGGTTTTTTTACACTAGTTTAGCGTGGTTGGTTTGTCCGTCCTTAACTTTAACTCTATATATTGGTTTGATTTTTATAAATAGTAAGGGCTTGTCATTGTTCACTTAAATTCTTGACACAAATTAAAATGGAATGACTCAATGTTCAAAATAAGACAGTATATTCAACGGAGGTTATGTGGTACAATATACAAAATTTCTTGTATTATATCCAACAAATGACGTGGGGAGACTTCAAGCTTCAACTGTGGTAAGACGTAATGATAGTTATATATGACTTGTATATAGGCGGCCGAATGACCAGAAAGTGCAATTTGAACTAAACAATTTAGATCTGCAAATTGGCCTTATATTTCTGATCATGTGAGTGGCAGCCCCCACCTTCAACTTCATCACAATATAAGGAGCTAGTTGAAATGCCTTTAGTTGGAATTGGGCTTCCTTGTCCAGACACACATGACTGTTGTTATTGGGATTTTTAAAGGATCTTCCATTCTCTTAATTGTACTATGTACTGAAGAATTGCCTTTTGGTTTCTTTCACCTTTTTCTAAGTTTGCAATGTAATGAAGATTGTGGAATTTCAAGGCATGGCAGCTATGGTCATTGGCACAACATGCACGTGAGATTTGAAGAGTGCTTCTACAGACAAAGTCTTAGTCCAGATTTGGAAATATGAAGAATCCTATTGCTATTATATGAATAATAGGGCATCATGGGCTTTACAAATCTTAAACATCATATTTAATCTTGAATCTGTCAGTTTCTAACATTGCTTATATGACCTTGCTCCTTTTCTTATAGGTATTTCCCTTAATTGGGTTAGTTCAATGTCAAATTAACTGAACGTTGCCCATCTTAAATGCATATAATCTGTGCTTCCCACCCTTTTTTTCCTTTTTTATGGAAGATATCTGCATGTTCATACCGTTGTATACCTGATCTGCTAGGTGATATGAAGCGGAACAAAAGCGTGAAGAGAGAGAAAGGCATCCCATTCACCAAAGACATAAGCATACCATTTACCCAGTAAGTAAGCAAATGCGTCTGATTTCACAAGTGAGTGGTTGCTTACTGGTCTGGCTCTTCTATACATATATGCAAACTAGTAGGTGGTCTCTGCATTTGGGCACCTTGTCAATGTAACCCCTATGTAATGTTATTAAGATGTAGATCAATTAATTTTGGTATGAGAAATGTTGAAAATCATCTTGGGAAATGGAATAGTATGGTTTTTATAATTAGAATATGAACTATCAACTACCTAAGAGAAGAGAGGTATGTTTGGAAAAAAGAAATTGAGAAGTTATAAGCTATAAAGTACTCATGTAGCTTATTAAATTAGAGGTTTTTTCCTTTAATAAGTTAATGCACTAAACACCTCTTTTAGTCAATATTTTCAAAGGCATTTAGGTGAGGCATGGATGGGGTCCAACACCTTTAGAGCATGCAGGCATTCCTAGCTTGCTAAGGTGGCTGTTTCTGCCACTTTCTTGTGCATTTCTGGTTATAGGAAGGCGACGGGGGGCTTGCCTTCAGATGCAAACCTGCTATGTTAAATGATACAGCTAGAAAATGATGCATATAATTAATTTTATATAGTATCAATTTAGTTTAAATAAGAATAATGTTGAGAATCGTGCTTAGCATAATTAGTGTGATTGTAATTGGTTAATGGACTCTATATTGTTAATTATGATGATTATAATTCCACCAATTGAGCCTTTCCTAACTAAATTAAGATCCCACCAATCATGCCAAACACGATTTTTAAGCACAATTAGATATCTGTTATTTTTTTATTACATAGTATTTTTTTTAGTTTCTTCTGAGGTATGTTGTCACACTTCAAGTGGGCAAGTGTTGTATTAGTATCTCTTGCTTTGTAGGCACCAGAGAGTCCTAATGCCTTAGAGGTGCCTATTGCATTTGGTTAGCTTGCATTTGCCAACTTCCTTGGTAAGTAACATAAATTAGTTCGATGAGTATGCCAAACACACTCATAAGTTTGGAGATTATGATATTCCCTGCAACCTGTGTGACAATTGCTAATTTCGCGACATCAATTTGGAAGGTTTTTATGAATTGGTATTTTTTTTGCAGGTGGAAATAACTGATGTTCCAGTTGATACTAAGGACAAAGATAAGATTCTTAAAGAGTGAGTTCTTTGACATGAGACAAGCATTTCTGAGTCCATGTCAGGGAAATCATTATACATCTTTTGAGTTTGTTGTTTCTGAATAGATGAAGCTAATGTTAAATGAATTTTGTTGAACTTTGTAGTGTTCAATCTTTGTGAAGGTCCCTGTACAGTTTCATGTTCTCACAAATATGTGAAACAACATTAGAGTATATTACATATGACAGGCTTGCATATGGAAAATTCTAATCTGCATAGTGTAATTCGTGTTTACTTCAAGGGAAAAAAAAATAGAGCTAGGCACAAGAACATTGGGTATTGTTTGAATTGTCCTGGGAAAACGAGTTATGACTTTATCTTGCTAATTGCATCACTGGTATTTATAGTGGCAAAACAAAATATTTTATGCACTGATATGAGTTCTTGCAGAAGTTCTTGGTCAGTAAACTTAAGCAATATAAATAGAATGTTGCCACATTTGGCTGACTCATTAGCTAACCCCAATCAACTCTGGCAACTTTGAAGCAGATTCGGTGTGCAAAAAATGAACTAACCACGACGTCCAAATATTTTAGCAAGCTTTAAACCTATATGGTTTGCTCTGTTACTCCATTATGTGCCATTAATAGTTTCCTCAGATGCCTTGTGAACAAAAAGGCAACCTCTATTTCCAATGCTTCATAATTTCTCTTATCTATGAAGTTTTCGAGTGAAACAAATCTCAAGATACAGAACTTACAATGCATCACTCCTTAAGATTTCCTCCAGATTAAACTAGGTCCTTTGTACTTACAAGCCACGACACAAATCCATTGCTGGTTTGTGTCTCTGTTGAGGCCGAATTTAGATTCTTCTATGACACAATCGAATCTGATTTTTTTTTCTGTTCAACATCAAGTGTCAGAACAAAACGGCTGCCTAAAGTATTGCAAATATGTTTTCTTTGTAATTCCATCTACAGAAAACTACTGTTAAATGAAGTATTTTTACACATCCATTGGTATTGTATTGCCCTCATAGTTGCATAAAGAAAGTTAACCTGGATAGCACTTTCGGATCTATGCGATAAAAGGATCATTAAGGCTCAAAAGATAGAAAGATACAGCTGACAATATATGATAATGAACAATTACATGAAAGCAACGGGGAGCACCTCTCATCCAAACATTAGAAATATTCATATTTGAGCTACGTAAGATTACTTTGGATATGAAGTTACTAGGAAACAATGAATAAATTTTAAGCAGGATGTCGTAAATTATACATAAGTCAATAGGGACACAGATTTCATAGGCCAAGGTTGGTAGATATGAACCTTGAGCAGTCGTGGTACATTAGATTCAATGGTTATTGTGAGAGACTGGTAACAATATATACACAACTTGATAATAACATATTACATAATTGACAGAGTGTGCATATAAACTTTGGAAAACAAAAGAAGCTTCATCATAAATGTATAAATTATGCTCTACACTAAATGATAATAGGAGGAGAAGCTTTTCTATTACGATAAAATGGTTCAAGCAAGATATACATCTTTCACACCTTGATCCATGGTAGAGTAACATAGTTAGAGGGACAACTCCCTATATATTTATTATTGTGCAAGTTGCAAAAGCATACAACAGTGCAAAACAATAGTTATAATTTTTTATTTATTTTCTAGTTATTTATTTGTTAATTTTTTTTGGCTTCATATCTATCATTAAAGCATTATGGATCACATAGAGGCGGACATTAAGATATGCATATGGCACTGTTAGCCACATTTAGAGGGTAAAAAATTTCTCTTATTTAATATTTTACATTGTAGATGATAGTTTAACTTCAAATGTTAGCGGCAACATGAAATTTTACAAAAACTCATAACCCCGTGATTCAATGTCTGCATTTGTTATGAAAACAGAGTGATTTGTGAGTTTGATGGGCATGCAAAGAATATTAATTATAATTTCATTGTAAGGAACATAATCAATTCCCATAAAAAATTAACATACCGGATATATTGTTGAGTTATGTGTTTAACTCCAATTAATAATACTTTAAAACCCAAGAGTTAGTATCAATTATATTCAGACATATCAAACTGATTTCCTAAAACAAGAACAAATATTTTACCCCCAAGTCTTAGTAAGTATGGGCAAAGTTTTGGCAAGAGTAGAACGAATAACCTTTGCTAAAGTATGGAAATTCATATGATGAATAAAATGTGGAATACTTACTTGATGATCGTAGGTGACGTTGACTTCCACTATATGCACTCTGATTCACACGGAACACAAGAATTACACTGAACTCCTGCTTACTTTTTCACGATGACTTCACCACCCAAATGTTAGTTCGTACAGAGAACTTAGAAAGAGAAAAAAATAAAAGGGGAAGCCAACAAAAAACTTTCTAATTGACTAACTTCTAAAAAACTGATCTCAACAATTTTCTATTCTGATGATGGCTTCGTAACTGCTCTAACAATTTTCTCCTATTTTCAAAAATAACCACCTCCAAATCTAAATATAATCTTATATATATTTAATATATATAAGATGTGGGCCTCCCATTATGAGTGTACCCACATCTATACTTTATATCTCCCACTCGCACATAATGGGATGAGTTACATCGTATAATCTTTATCTCTCTTTTAGGTTTTCATACTTAGTGCATCATCGTGACCGCATGAGCATAACGTCTTCTCGGGTGTTCTTGTACTAGAAATCTTGATAGGATTAGCACAAAATAACCCTATCTTCCATTTGTTTATATTATGTCTTGGATGCTTTAGATTATCCCATATACACTTTCCACTTGTAAATCTGATCCCTCGCGAGCTTTAATGTAAGCTCAAATTACTATTCACATATGCATAGTATCTACACTCATGAAGTTATCTAAATTAACTTCATAATGGATATGTCTCAAACACTACCATAATTGTGTATATGTTGGTAAATCTTTCTTTCGCCCGCATATCATTTTGATTTGAAAACAACTGCTTTCCTAGTATTTTATCTCTTAAACCGTTTATATCATGATCATAAGATGCATACTAAGGTAGCAAGCACTGTATCATATCTCCATGATATCATCAAAGTTGAAGGGTATCCATGAAAAGAATTTTCTTTTCTAGGACTCACACAACAATGAATCTTCCTGGTTGCGATTCTTTTGCACATGTGGTATGAATCACATGCTACGGCAATTTCCTTTTAACATGAAGACGTATGTCATTTTTCTTTTATTAGTGACACCGTACAGACTTTAATTCAGGCACACACAGTACCTAACCTGAATTCTTCCACTTCACTCGACTCAATTTTTATGTCAAAATTTGAAGAATTTGTTGTTTGGTTATAGGTATTGTGGAAAGTGGGATAATCCATAAGTCAATCCATATTTTATTTCTCTGATCTCATCTCGACCTTACTTTTTATCTCTTTGTCGAGGCAACAAATTTTACTTTGTGCTACTTCTCTACCAAAAAAATAATAATAACATTTCTCACTGTTATATTGGTGAACACATGTCTCATCTCTGCCCACTCCTCTTGAGCCTCAGAGGCGGTTGTTCATGTGAGAGAATCAACCTTATCAACTTGTACAACATACATACAAGATATTTGTATACTCATACACACACTAAAACATTTGTAATTGAATGAAATATACTTTGTTCATTTCAAATTCGAAATGTGTTGAATGATGATCTCCTTTTGTGCTATGACATTTTTGATAAAATGATATTTTATATCAATGTGTTTAGTCTTGCTGTGGTACTTCGGATCCTTTGTATAGGCGCTGACTGCCTGACTATCATAATATATTAGGATGGGATCTAAGTTTTCTCCACAAATTCCCAAATGTCATAGAAATCTTTTCAGCCATATAGCCTCTTGTACTGCTGCAGAATATGCTACGAACTATGCTTCCATTTTCGATAATGCAATGTATGTCTGCTTCTTGCTACACTATGATATGGTGCCATTATTTAGCAAGAATGAGTATCTTGATGTGGACTTTTGCTTATCCAGATCTCCAGCCCAATCCGCATCAGAATATCTGACTAAGCACAAATCCTTTCCTTGGTAGCATAACGCGTAATCAACCATGCCTTTTAAATATCTCAGTATTCGCTTGACAGCTTTCTAATGTTTTTGTTTGGGGTTTGACTGGTATCTACTTACGAGTTCGACCGCATGACAAATATCCAGTCTTGTACACATCATTCCATACATAAGACTACCAACTGCATTGGAATAAGGAATTCTTTCCATTGCTTTCTTTTCAAATTCATTTTGAGGGCACATATCTTAACTTAATGGCTCACTCTTATTTACAGGGGTATCCATAGGTTTGCAATCTTTCATGTTGAATTTCTCAAGAATTCTCCATAAATAAGTTTTTTGAGAAAGAGAAATCAATCTTTTGGAGCGATCCCTAATGATCTTGACTCCAACGATATAATCTACCTCACCCATGTCTTTCATCTCAAAATTTGAGGATAGCTATTCTTTAATGGCCATAATCGATTTCAAATTATTCCCAACCAATAGTATGTCATCCACATAAAGGGATAATATCACTAGATTGCCTTCATATCGCTTGATGTAAACACAATGGTCTTCTTCAATCATTTGAAAGTCAAATGAGGTTATCGCTCGGTGAAACCTCAAATACCATTGTCTGGATGACTGTTTGAGTCCG
This sequence comes from Sindora glabra, assembly GCA_020226215.1. Lineage (NCBI taxonomy): Eukaryota > Viridiplantae > Streptophyta > Magnoliopsida > Fabales > Fabaceae > Sindora > Sindora glabra. The sequence goes on from JAIUCU010000161.1 coordinate 77,006, forward strand.
TAAATGGACCTTTGAAGTTTACAAACTTTCTTTTCTTCTTCATTTTGTATGAAACCTACTAGTTATTCCATATAGATTTCTTCATCCAGTTCTCCATTGAGAAAAGCAATTTTTACATCCATTTGATGTAATTCTAAATTTAAATTTGCTACTATAGCTAGGAGCAATCTTATGGAATTGAAATGCACAACAGGTGAAAATGTATCCTCATAGTCTATTCCTTCCTGTTGTATATACCCTTTTGCAACTAACCGAACTTTATATCTTTCAATCGATCCATCTGCTTTCCTTTTAATTTTGAGAATCCACTTGTTCCCAATTGCCTTTTGGTCAGATGGTAGGTTAACTAGTTTCCAAACTTGATTAGTTGTCATTGAGTCTAATTCTTCCTCTATTATTCCTTAGCAGGGCAACTCAGAGCCTCTTGTATTGTTTTAGGCTCTTCTTTATCTTGAGGACTAACCATAAGCGCCAATCCTTCAATTGAAAAATATCTTTTGGATACATTTCCTCTTTTACTATTCTATAGTGGGGTTCCCTGTGTTATGTCATCTCCAAAAGTAGGGTTTTCTTTTACTTTCTCAGAGCTCTCACTTGGAATAGCAGGTACTCTTTGAGAGCTTTCACTCAGATAAGATGGATAAGACTCGCTATTATCCATTTGATTTTGCTGTTCATAAAATGACACAGTATGATCAATTTCACCTCTGATAGGAAATTCACTTTCTAAGAAAGTGGCATTTCTTGATTCAAGTTCCGTTACTGTTTCATCTTCGTTTTCACCGATGAAAACATAACCCTTAGAAAGATTTGAATATCTTATAAAAATACATTTCTTCCCTCTTGGACCCAATTTTTCATATCCGTGGGAAGTATCATGGACATACATAATAGACCCTCATGGTCTGAGTACGCTCAAATCAAGTTAGCATTTTGTCTAGAGTTCATAAGGTGTGAATGTAACAGACTTTGAGGGCACACGGTTAAGTATGTAAGTGGTTGTTAATAAAGCATCTCCTCAATATGAAAATGGTAGATTTACTTGCGCTATCATTGACCTAACCATGTCTAGAAGAATTCTATTTCTTCTTTCAGCTACTCCATTTTGTTGTGGAGTGCCAGAGATTGTTAATTGTCTTATTATTCCCTTTTCTTCACAAAACTCTTTGAATTGTTCTGATAAGTATTTACGTCCATGGTCAGTTCTGAGTGCTTTGATTTTCTTTTCTATTTGATTTTCAACTTCGCTCAAATAGCGTTTAAAGCATTCTAATGCTTCTGATTTGTGTGAAATCAAATAGATATGATTGAACTGTGAGTAATCATCAATAAAAGTGATGAAATACCAAGCTCTGTGTCTCGCCCTCACACTTAAAGGACCACATATGTCAGAATGAATTAGTTGTAATGGAATTTCTGCTCTAATCCCTTTTTCGAATGATTTTCTAGTTGCTTTATCAACTAAACAATATTCACACAAGGACTTTTCCAATTTTGAAATTGGTCCTAGCAAGCCTTCTTTTGCTAGTTTAATCATTCTATTTTGATTAATATATCCTAGCCTAGCATGCCAAATGTCCATATCATCATTTAGATTGAAAGTAGAAGCAGTAAAGCAATTGTAAGCAGAATTATTAACTGTATCTAAAATGAGAAATCCATCGGAAATGAAACCAGAACCATAATATATATTGTCTTTAAAAATATCTGCAATATTATCATGAAAATTGATCGAAAAAGTGTATTGAAATAGGAAACTAACAAAAATTAAATTCCGTCGAATATCAGGTGCATATAATACATCATATAAAATTAAAGTCTTTCCTCCACACAAATCCAATTTGCATGTCTCAATTCCTTTGACCTCAATCTTTGCGTTGTTTCCAACATATAGCCACCTGCTCTGACTCGATAATTGACGGTAATCCATATAGGATCCTCTATCCTTGCTCACATGGTTTGTGGTGCCTGAATCCAAAATTCACAAAGGATGAGATTCTGTTAGAACAATAGTACTGGAAACATATGAAAAATGTAAAATTTTAGTATCCAGTAATAGCTTGTTTTGCTCATTTTGTTGAGTGCAATCTTGAGCAAAATGACCCATTCTCTAGCATGCATAACGCTTGATCTTCTTCAGATCAAAGTTTTTTGAGCCATTTCTTCCCTTCTTCCTTTTGAAGTTTTTCTTACCCTTGGAATGGGGTCCAGTTTTTCTCTTCTGGAACTTCTTGCCTTTCTTGTATTTAGGCTTAGAATATGAGGGTCCTGATCCCTTTGCTAGATAGCTTATCTATAGGATCGATAAGCCTCTAAATGTTCATATTCAAGTTCTAGATGTCGCGCTGCATCATCAAATGTAACAATGCTCTCATTGTGAGTCAAGTTTACCTTCATATGTTCTCAACTGGCAGGGAGTGATTTAATCACTGTTTGCACTTGCTGCTCATTAGAAAGTGCATGCCCCGTTGTTTACAGCTCATAGATCTTGTTTGACATTTCTCTCAAATGTTGTTTCATCAACGTATTAGGCCGAAGTTTGTAAGTATCAAACTTAATTGTGAGTCTTCTTAGTTTAGTGGCTGAAGTACCACCAAATTTCTCTTTCAGGGCTATCCACATTCCATGAGCAGTTAGGTATTTTTCGTATTCACATATGAGGTCATTTGTCATTGCACTCAAGAGTGTGAAGCGGGCAATACTGTTCTTCCTTTTTCAAACAGTATAAGCTTCAGCATCTCTCCTATGTTGAGCAGAGTTCCCATGTTCAGGCTCAATCATGACATGGTTCAGGGTTTCTAAAGCGTCTTGCTCTTCTAAAATGTAAGAAATTTTTCGATACCAAATGTCCTAGTTATCCCCGTTTAACTTATCAACCTTGTTCAACTCAGCAATTATACTCTTGCTAGCCATTCTGTTGAATCATAATTCATGAACATTTCCTATGAGTATACAATGTCTTTTGTTTACATGGTTCTCGTATAGGACAATGATGATACTACTTACTTCATGGTTGAGAGTTTACGTTTGTCATACCCCTATCGCATATATGTCTAAATACTATTATTATTTCCTATCGAGACCATACTCGTGCAAATATTATATCATTCTCAGGACAACGTAACTTAAGAGCTCCCACTCAAACATAGAATTTCATAAGATAGACACATTTGAAATGAAAATGATAAACATGTATTGATTGATAACTTAGTTCAAACAAAACAAAATAAATTCAGGAAACTAATTCAAATAATAGAAACAATAAAAAACTTGTAACAATAAAAAAAATTACAAATTTAATACTAATACTTAAAGTTTCTAGACAAGCTTCCTACTCAGAACTTAGGTTCTTCATTTCTTCAAAAGTGTTAAAAAGTTTAGGTGGAATTCTAGAGTGCATTGATCCAAAATAGTGTGAGTTCATGCCTTTGAGTGGACCTTTCAAATGCAATCCTTTTTCTAGAGTGTTGTGACCAACTCGTCGTGCACTTTTCATATTAGGGAATTATGAAAGAAGGATTGACCTACTCCAATTGTTTTTAAATTGTCAGAGTTCTTGCATTCTCAATTCCTCCATACACTTTTCAAGATCCATGCATTTTGTGACTCCGATTTTGTTGTCCTTGCATAGCCAAATGATTTTCTTGATTGGTTTTCAAAAATTATCGTTCGGAATCTTGGTCAACATGTAATGAACCCAAAAGGTAATTTGGGAACACTTTTCCTTTTTGTTTGAGGTTTGTTTTCAAGTTTCTTACTTCTTCCAAATAAGTATTAATAGGGTGTAAGTTATTGGTGTTTCTTTCGTACAGTTGGTGAAGCATGATGCTAAGGTTTTTTAGTGTGTTCACCAAATCAGATTCTCTCGGTTCCTCTCCAAAGTTCTCCTCAACCCATACGGGTCGTACTTTTCCAAGAACCATTATTCCATGACATAAAAAAAAATTTAGTCAAAAAACGTCAATTTTATCACCTTTTCAACATAAACAGTGTCACAAAATATTCCAAAAAATCCATAAAAATTACCACTGCATAGATATCTTTTTTTAAAAGTTTTAGAAATAAATGACGGCTAAAAATACCACCGCACGCGCTCTCACGTGCCATCACACGTTGAAAATAACCAAAAATTAAAAAATTGGCTAGAACTATGCGCACAGCCGGCACGTGCTATCCATGCGCTACCGTGCGCGGCAGTTCCAGCCACCAGAAAAGCACTAGAATGTTCAATTTTTTATTCTCTATGCATTGGTATGTGACACGTGGCAAAATGATGTGGTGGTGGACCCTACGCGCCATTCTCGAGAGTGAGGAGAGGAGAGAGAAAAAAAGTTTTTTTAATTTATATTTTTTTAATTTTTTAAATTGAAACGACATGTCATTTTTTTATTTTTCAAAATGACGTGTCGTTTTGTGTCGGGTTGACCCGCTTAGTCAAAATGACATGTCATTTATTGATTGCCCAAAGCAACATGTCGTTTACGTTGTCTTCAACTTCCAGCGGGTTAGACTAGGTCGACCCGACCTGGTTCGCAATCTCAGTTAATTCAAAAACTTCAAATGGCCATAACTTTTGATCCGGAGGTCCGATTTGAGTGATTCAAAAGCCTATAGACTCAGAATTTCATCCTCTATCATTCTAGGTTAATTTCATGGCCTATAAACATAATAATCCTAGGGTCATATAATTTTTAAAATTCATACGTAATATAGAGGTTTAGGAATTTGTGATGTTCTGTAAGGGTGGGCTGCATTTTATTCGAGTTTTATGCAATCCCAGATGTTATGATTTTTTTCTACCACTTAGGAAATAGTAGATACGGTAGAAACAAAAAATTCATGCTTTCTTGCTAATTATGCCATACATAGAGTTTTGATTTTGCATATAAAGACAAATAGGCATTTCATTTTCAATAATCATCAAAGCATGTGAATTTTTCAGTACATTGTGCAGAGAGGAAAAATTCATATAGAACATACCTTACATACATCTTATAGAGAAGGATAGCATCAGCCTAACCTGGCTCTAATACCAATGATGGAAATTCATACGATGAATAAAATGTGGAATACTTACTTGATGATCGTAGGTGACGCTGACTTCCACTATATGCACTCTGATTCACACGATACACAAGAATTACACTGAACTCCTATTTGCTTTTTTACGATGACTTCACCACCCAAATGTTAGTTCGTACAGAGAACTCAGAAAGAGAAAAAAATAGAAGGGGAAGCCAACAAAAAACTTTCTAATTGACTAACTTCTAGAAAACTGATCTTAGCAGTTTTCTATTATGATGATAGCTTCCTAACTGCTCTAGCAATTTTCTCCCATTTTCAAAAATTGGGGGGGGGAGGTGGTTATTAGGATAACCACCTCCAAATCTAAATATAATCTTATATATATTTAATATATATAAGATGTGGGTCTCTCATTATAGGTGTACCCCACATCTACACTTTACAGTCCAAGAACACTAGCTGTCTCTAAAATTTTAGATTTGTGAAAACCTGCCATTGCCAAAACCTATCATTCTAATTACTCAAGCCAATCCAAACACTTCCAACCATTGTAAAGACCAACTTAAAATGGAAGGAGACAAAGAAAACTAATTGCGCATAAAACATCCCTCCTTTCCCCACACCTATCTTCTCTTTAAATTCAAATTTCTTCCTGTAAGGAATTTTATCAAACACTTTGTTATCTTAGTCGTGTAGAATTTTATCATTATCCAATACCTCCAGTTCATTACACAAATGGATAGTAAAGATAAATATAATAGGATAATTACACATTCAAGACACATTCGACAAAACTCAAATCAAGTACATCAAATTTCTCTACTTTGGATTGAATTAGCTTTCCAAAATATTCAAACTTGAAATTAGGATATGACTCTGACAATGAAGACATGGATGACCAAAAAAAGAAAAAAAAAGAAAAAGAAAAGCACAATTCTTATTATGTAATTACCGGGTTTGGCTGATGAATAATAAGAAGGAAAATAGGCCTTAAGAAAGAGATTATGTTACCGAAACACTCATTTTGGTAGAACACCATTTCTTTCCAGTGGTACTTTTAGAAAGTAGCAGCGTGAAGCCTTGCACTAACTAACAAAGAATCTCTCCCTTATTTGACCTTTGTTTAACTGAAGCCAAGGTTCAGTTTCCATTATCTCTTAGTACATACTGCGATTGACCTTTTTGATGAGTCAAAACCTTGTGTAATTTAATGTAAAACTGTTTGTATTCGGAATGCTTGCGTCCTTGAAAGCCTTTTCACTAATGAGGAATCAAACCTTGCTAAACAGAAAACATACTTCTTCCATTCAAAGGCCTACCTTGGTGAATGCTTACATTAAACATAGAGCATATTCCTTTTCCAAATTTCTAAAATGCAGGAACGAATTTTTCCAATTTTATGGTCGTGTTAGTTTAATCTACATAGTGGATTACAACAATCAATTGCCATTTCCTTTAATAATAGTTACACACAAGTTAATTTCTTCACCTTTCAAGTCATCCACCCAGAAATGTGGTACAGAATCGAACTCCACTGCCATCTGTGGCTTCCCTCAGATGGCCTTATGCAGTTGATGACCATTGGCAATTGACCTAAAAATGTATTGATAAAACCCATTGTTATTGAACCGTGAATCGTATCGTGAATCGAAAAATTAATTTTGAGTATCGTAAATCGTATCGAATCGTGAATCGGTAAGATTCATAAAATAATATAAATATAATATGATTTATGTTATGTATATATAAATAATAAAAAAATTATATATTTAAATAAAAATGTTATTTCTCTAGTAATATAAACTCAAAAAAAATTATGAATAAACAACTTTAAAAGGTAAGAAGTATTAATTTATATTAAAGGATTAGAATTAAAATTAGGATAGAGTAGGATGTCATCATGATGGAACTTCAAGATTTATTTATAATAATAAAGAAAAACTTTAAGATAGAAAATAAAATAAAAATGAAGTTTGAAAAGAAGATGATATTTTGATAAAGCTATGAGAGTGTTTTCTTCCCCATCTCTATTTCACTCTTTTCGCTCCTTGTCCCTCTCTCTCTCTGACACACACTGGAGTAGCCCATCTCCATCGTCCTTGTTGCTGTATCTACTTTAACATCCATGTGCAGAGGAGCCAATTTAATGGAGTTCGATCCTGATCTCCTAGAAATTCTGCCAATTTTGTCTGACTAATTTTGGCACTATATCTCTACCTTGCTCCTCTGTTTTATGCATTTGGGTCGCAGGAACTCGACCCAATTCTGTTGTGACCAAGACACGCATTTGATTGGAACCTAGTGCAGAATCAACCAATATGAAATTTTGAATCATTGGAATCGACTGATACACACGATTCCAATCCGATTCACACGATTCATAGTGCGATTCAAGTGCATAAACGATTCTTTGCATGATTCGAATTGATTTGGTAATGGATCGAATCGAATCGTGCGATTTGAATCGTGAATCGCACGATTCCGACTACCATGATAAAATCTACCACACTCTTCTAACCTTGTGCTTCCTTTAATTCGTCTCCAATTCCAAACCACCTCCAACCAGTTATCTCCTAAAATGCTGATTGAGGATGCTCAGTTCAAAGGAGTTGAACTTCGTTTTTCACTTAACAGGCAACAGGGGCAATATCAGTGAGAAACAAATTGCATGTTCCAAATTCTATTTCAGACAACAGGAAATAGTCGGTCACTTATCCATATGTCATGCTTGCAGTGGCTCTCATGCTCAGAGTACCTAAAGTACCATAAGCATGAGTACTCAAGAAACTCCCTAAAATGATGCGCGGACCCATGCACACTAACCCACACACAAGCAGTGCGCATAGGTCACGCATGTATGACACTGCATCTAAAGACGTAAGGCTCCTGGATGAATCCATGCGTGGCATTGATCTGGTTTTTTTTTTGAATGCAACGTTTCGGCTAGAAAAAGAAGGAAAAACAGAAATAAAATTTAAAAAATGTATTCCATATCATATCTTGTTCATACACAGTAACAAATAAGCGCAAATCATACCGTATTGTATTCAGCAAAATTAAATCAATACCCATAATACTCAAAATCATGCAATTTGTGATATCCCATAATAATTTCATAAGAATAAAAGATCATAATTTTCAAAAAATAATTATATAAATAACAAATTAGACGAGAATAGATAAAAAATATATTGATAAAATAAATAATAATTTCAAAAGAAAATATCAAGTCAAAATAGATGATAATAATCATTTAAAATATAGATTAAACAAAAAGAATATGTATTTTAATTCTCAATTTATTATAAGTAACTTTGATATCAAATATAAGTAAAAAAATTATTTATACAGGATAAAAATTTATATAAATCAAGAATATAAAATACATGATTTTAGAAAATAAATAATGTATTTGTATTCGTTATAATGAAATATGAATTAGATGATAAACAAATGTTTGATCTTCTTTGCGTTTTTTATGAATTTGTAGCTGATGAAATACTAGGATTCATAAAATATTTTGTGGTTATGATTAGAGTGTAGAGTGGCTAAGTGGACCTAACCTATTTAAATAAAAAATTCTACTAAATTCATATATCAAAAGCCCAATTAGTTAAAGATATATATTTGTTGCCAAACACTTCAGCCCACCAGGTATTTTAGTCCATAAAAGTGATTATAAAACTAGACTTAAAAATTATAACTCTAAGATTAGACTCAACTTATTTTTAATAAAACAAAATAAAAGATGCAATTAATGGTAATCCATTAAAATATTTTACAAGAATTGTCTTAGGTTAGATCTTTCCTTTAATCATTCTTTGCCATGTTCAAATTGGGATTCCCATTGTTCTGCAAATCTAAGTCAATATCAAATCCAATGAAAATAGAAGAAAAATGCCTAGACTTTATTGGTAGTTTGTTTTAATTTCTTAACTTTTGAATTTTTTGCTTTGATTTAAATATTTGAATTGTGGCTATTATTTGGTGGATTTTCTGCAAAATTACCATTTCAAATATTTGGGTAGTTTTTTCTGTGTTGGTTTTGTTGTTTATGTTCTCTTTTATATTGTCTTTCTTCCTCCAGTACAAATATGTGTTTCTCCTTAATCCCTTAATTTCTTTTCTTTGCAAAACATTATTTGTTCTAAAATTTCTTTGACATTAGTCCTACAAGTGGAAGGAATTACATTTCATGATGCAAACATTATGTTTAATAGTGTTCGAATGCTTGCGCATGCAATTATTCTGTTGGAATGGTTACATTGCTGAAGGAATTGAGAGATATGGACTTTTGATTGAGTGAAGCTTCTCGTGGGGAATTAAAAAGTAGTGAAGTAGGGGTTTTTGGATGTGAATTTTGATTGGTTGGTGTATTTTTTTTTATGCTTGAATGATGATATTATATTTTGAACTATGCAAGATTATTTAAGATATTGAAAGTAGATAAAGATACTACAGATGATGTTATTTCATCTAATTATATTTTTCTATCATTAATTAGTTCTTCAAATTCTCTAAGTTTATCCTTGTTAGGTTTGAAGTTGAATTTGGATTATTTATTAAGAAGCCAGTGGTTTTTGAAATTTGGGACTAACCTTGAGTTCCTTTTTGTGGCTGTAGACAAATTTCATAACTATATAATTTCAAGAGATAAATAAAGCCTACTAAGATCAGTCATTTTTTTCCACTATCTTACCTTTCAAGGTTGCATGTATTTACATAAGTAGCTTACATTGATGTTAAAATCTTAAGATATACATGAAACTATGCCAGTAAAGTTCAAGCCATTACTAATGTTTCAAATTGTTATTTTAGTTTGTGCCATTCTTCTACTATTTGTTAAGTTGTTATGGATTCTAAATTATAGGTATAGGTTTTGGCATGATAAACTAGCTGCATGATCAAGATACTCAAAGGGATATATAAGAATGAAGAATATATTTTTGGACAAAACATTGAAAAATTGTACTGATTTATTTGTTATCCAATTAAATTTGGTAGATGTCATGGATATTTCTGATAACTATTGTGATTGAGTTGAATGAAAGGAGAAATAAAATATCCTTTAAAATTATTAAGTTTATACTTTAATTTTCTTATTCAAATAATGGTGGGTTTGTTATTAATTTGATGACTTAGTTTTCAAAATAAGATATATAAGTAAGTGGAGTGATTTTGTTTTTTGTTTAAATCCTAGAGATTTAATGGATATTTTGATTTTCTTTTTAAAAAATGCTATAATAGATTATCATGTATTTACATAACAATTTTAATAGAAATTATTGTTTATAATAGATTATCACACATTAAAAAAATAGTAAAATAAATTATAAAAGATTTAATTGCAAAATAAAAACTATTATAATGGATTTTTTTAATTGATAATTACATAAATTCATTGGATCAAAATAAATTTCATGAATATGGGTTTTTGATCAAATAAAGCCTCTTGCAGGGGATCTGAAAGTACGTGGAAATGAATGTATCTTATAGTGTATTTATTTTATTTTTAATGGCTATATTGTATATATAATTTTGGTGATTTTAGGAAAAAAATTATTTAGAAAAATTTGGTATTTTTCTTATCTTATTTAATTTTTAATGCTTTTTTCATGATTTTTTATTATATAAAAATATATTTTTATTATATGCTTGTAATTTGATTTTTGGGGAAAAAACTATAATGAATTAACACCTACTTAAGGTGATAATTTTGTAGAATAGATGTATTGTATAATGTATTTGTATTTATTCTCTCAATAAATACTATATAGTTTTCTTTCAAAAATAAAAAATAGATTATCTTTTTTTTATCAAAATTATGATTAATAATTAATTAATTAATTTTAAAATAAAATTATGAAATAATGCAAAAAAAAAATAAATAAGGCTTGCTACCTTGTATTTAATTATTAGTGACTAGTGGCAAAAGTCATTAATGTCAAAATGAGTAGTTTTAATTTGCTTCCAAGGATAGTTTCGAAATTTAATTTTTAAAAATGATAATGATGTTATCATTAAATAAAAATATTAACAGAATGGTAATGGAAGAGGTAAATTGTCATGGAAAAATTAATAAAAGATAAGGTGTGTAGGGTTTTAAAAATTAGAAAGATGGGAGTGTAATTAGGCAAAATTTTAGACGAAATAGATGTAATTTATCCTAAAAAATTATATTAAATATGAATAGAATATAGTTTCTACCCATGGCAACAACTTAATGCGGCAGTATACCTTCAAATTGAGCCACGCGTTGTCAATTTTCGTTCCTTGAGGTGATACAAAGATGAAGTCCATCTTTGCTTAGTGCGATATGATTTTTCCATTTGCTTTTATAATAACAACTAGTTTTGAGTCCATGTTATGCACGAATTTGCTAAATTGGATAGACACATAATTGAATATACTTGTTAAAGGTTAATTAACTTTAACTATTATGCATTAAAGCACATGCAAAATTAGATTGCTAAACAAATGTCTGGTTTTTTGGCCTTTGATGCAATTACACACACATTCGTAGCACGTATAGCCAAAATAATAAGTCAATTGGTATGTTTAGTTATTATATTAGTGTTTGCTAGAAAGCATTACAACAGTCAAAACACCCCAAAACCGTTGTAGGGCAATTTACATTCCAGTATGCTTTAGTCCTATTATTCCTTCTCCTTTTTGATGAATTTTTTTAATTTGGTGCAGGACATTTGATAGCTAAATAAAGTTGCAATATTATATTCACCATTTATTTTGTCATCTTTAGCTCTTTTTTTAAAAGATGTAGTATGATCAATTGAAGTGAGGCTGGTAACGTGCTATGAAGCCAAAGACAATACATCTTACATCTGTCAACTAATATGTTTTGAATGTTATATTAAGTGGAATGGGAAGATATATGGTTGAAATAAAAATTCTATAATATATATTATATTATCTTCCTTGCTTCACTGAAGGAGACACAATGCTATCAATATCTTGAGAGGGCGCCTGCCATCCATTATTTAAATTTTTTTAGTTAGATATTGGCTAATGTTGTATATTTTCCATATAATGCTACATGCATACAATTGAGTAATTTTGGTACTATTTAGAGAAAATTTTACAAAGGAGCTATTTGGTTTTCCAAAAGAGAGTGAGAATTTCATATTAATGTAATTAGTGTCCTGCTATTGTAGCAATAATGTAATAGAAATAGTCAATTCTTGTGAATCAAGTTCATATAAGCACACGTTTTTCATATTGATTGTCATAGGGCTTATGAATGAAAGACATAGCAATAGAAAAATGTGAAAACTTACCATGGCAATAACCAGGAACCATTCATGAAAGGCAAGTAGGAATAGATGCAATTAAGAAATAAAAAAGCAAGACTACAATTCGTGTAAAGGTTTACTATAAATTTTTTTTTATCATTTAGTGGCTATTTTATGATGCATTTAACATCCTGATATGCTGTGTATTATATTGCACATGAAGCAAGCAATTTGTTTTCTTTTTTTAGGAAGCCAAGTAATAAACATAGTCATATTTGATCCAAATTTACAAAGAAGTAGTTGTGGCTTGTCCATAGCATGTTTGACAAAAACTTTTTAATATTTTTATATAATGACTAATGTATGACTATTTCTCAAAAACACTCTACTTGCACTATATCCTTGTCTAGTGATGATTCCATTCCAACAAAATATTGAAGGAGAAAATTTTCTCTATTCTATTAATGTATATTATTTTTATTTAAATATGAACTATTTATGTGGGAGTTTCTAAGGATCTAAACTTGAAAAAAAGAAACTTCCAAAATACTTTAACACAAATTGCCATAGCATTGAAATTTAAACCTAATCATGCAATTGCCAATATTTGGATATTGGAACTAGGAAGGTTTGTTTCAGATAATGTTAAATTCAAACACTTTCATTTATAAAGTATCAATAATCGCAACGTAAAACTAAGATCCACAAGTAAAGCTATATTCAACCAAGTGAGAATAAAAGGAAAAATAAGTGAAATTAGGGTGACAAAAAAAGTCCTATTTCTTGTTACCTATAAGTAAATTTTCCCTTTTTTCCCTATAATTGCAATGTACTTAACCTGCTATTTGAGAATCAATAAATTTTTGAAGTTAGGTTTTGAGTTTCTTGAAGAGAAAACCTTTTTATTTTGTTATTTCAACCCTATGTTGTCAATTTAAAGTGGTGATTCATTGCAAGGATTTAAGGAGCATGTATTTTGAATTTGTCATAAAAAAGGTCAAGTGGAATAGGTTGAAAATAAGATTACATGAAAAACCATTTTTCTTTAACCTATAAGAAATGTTTCATTCACATATTTGGAAAGTTGATTATGGGCTTTAACAATCTAGGCCAAATAAACTTACTAGGTGATGTATTCAGACATACTTGATAAAAAGTAGTGTTAGCCTTAACATTCTTTATCCATTCCTCATCTTTAGTAAGGTCAAGCATTGTGAAAATGTTGGATTCATCATTTGGCCTAGGATTGTTAGCATTATATCGTGAAATCTCTACTTTGAAAATGAAACTTCTATCTTTCAATGAATCAAATTCAATAGGGAAGCCATCCTCATCATTTTTCGACATAAGAAATCAAATATCAATACGAAATTATAGTGCAAGTTCCTTACTTTAAGTTAACGCTAATAAAGGTATTGAAATAATTGTTTAAACAAATTGGTTGCCTTACATTCAAATAGAATAAATTTTGTCCTCCTTGTATTGTTAGCCATTTGGACATGAACCTTATATCTATTAAATTAAGGCAGTTAGCAGTCATGACAAAATATGCCAATCATGTAATATTTAGCTTAACAAACTATCTTGGCCTCACCTTGGAATTGTTGACTTAGGTTTCTTTTTACAAGTATGGCAAACAATTCTATTGTCAATGTATTTAATCTTCTTCCCATAAGGATTGCAGCCATTATAAAACCATTTGAACCTAGTGAGGATTGTCTTCACAATTATGATAATCATTGCAGTTGAGATTTAGTAATGATGAAGATTTTTTAAGCAAGTACATGCAGTTAATTTAATAAATCATTCAAATGTAGAATCAATTGGACCTATTTTTCTTCTTTTATTTATTGGTTATTGAGTTGGCCCAATCCTCCTTGTTCATTTTAATTGGTTAACTTTGAATTTCAACAATTCTTTGTGAATGGGAGGTTGACATCAATTCCAAGCTAAATTGGAACTCGAAACATTAAAGTTATTAGTTGATTTATATTGAAACTTGTTAAACTTGTCATAAAAAATTTAGACTTTTGATATGGAATTGGGTGTGTACCTTTTTCTCAAGTCTCAACATTATGGAATGTCTAGGTTGAATATTATCCTTGAAATAGATAATGAATTTGTTATAGAGTTAACTTATAAGTTAAAAGAGAAAATAGGATTAATTCTCTTAATTAATTCAAAGTTAATGACAATAAATTAATTGCCCAATAAATGTGTAATAAAGGGATGAACTTGATGGTTTTGGCATAATTTTAGCTAGATGAAAAACAACAATAATGGAAGTTTTAGTTACTTAGCTGATATGTAGATCTGCCTACACTGTGCATATTAGACTATTGTTGCTGCAATCAACAATTATTATAAAAGTTAATTTATGAAATGTAATTCCTGTATTTTAAGATTTGAAGAATATGATCTTGCCAACTTAGAATTTGGCTTACTTGTGATATTTGAGGTGGATGTATTTCTTTTTGCTACCATTCTCGTAAGTTTCCAACCTCTCATGAGAATGTAACTCTTGAATGATGTTTGTATAGAAATGTAACAACTTCACTATTAATACATAGGAGTTGAATGAGAAGAATACAATTCAATGCATTACCAATGAATATTTTTGTAGGGACAACTTCTCTTAGAATGTCATAAAATGGCACAAAACTATAACAATGAAGTGATAGGTTAGCTTCCAATGTCTAGACTGATATGTTGTTATGGAAATTAATTTTGTAGCGGTTTTGTAATAGCATGATAGTGAGTAATGTTCGCCACAACCTAGAAGTTCTATATCATATAACATTTCCCTTCAGTCAGTTTTGCTTTATACTTATCAAATAATGCTTCCTAAATATTGTTGCTTGGATTTTCTTTTCTTGCAAGAAAAAATATATGTTTAAGTGGTTGTCATTGCAATACTGTAATTATAAATAGGTGAAAGCTTTCTTACATTTCCATCTACAAGTAGCATTTCCATACTACGGTGATTCTTATTGTTATTTCTATTGGCAACCCATAGGTGAAGCACCTTTATTTAAATCTTGGATGTCTGAATATCAGGGTCTAGTTTAGATATGAAGTTGATCTTTCTGACATTTGAACAAACCTGCACTTTAATTTTATGGTTACAAGATACATTCAAGTACATAATTAGAATTATCAGCAATAACACAGGAATTAAAATTGTCATGGAATTTCTCATAAACATGAGATATTAACCCATATATAAAATATTAGAAATAGTTATTAGAGACATGAATTAATTTTCATAGTAAAAAATCATGACATGACTTCCAAGGCATGGATAGCCACCATTTAGCACACTTATGAGTGACTTAGACTCTCTACTTATAATGACCAGGTTTGCTAAATAGGCATACGATAAATGCTAACTTAAATTTTAAAACACTTCTTTATACACAACATTAAGGGTAGAGTTAGATGGCTATTTTGCTTTGTTATGAATGAGAAACTTAAGCCCAAACTTACTTCTAACTTGTGACACTATAATATGTTGCCTATAAGTGAAAATAACTTTTGAAAGATAAATTCCAACATTAGACAAAGATTACCCTTAGCTTTTGTTGATTGTCATGCAATATGATATGACTAAAAGGATTTGTCTTCTTTGAATGCTAAAATGAAGGTGGACATCTGACAAACATATATTCATGCGAGTTATAAAAACTCTTTTCCTTAAGCTATTATTAATGATAACATTAGCCTTTAAAATATGACTTCCAAGATGTGTTATGATGAGTTTTGTTCTATTACACAAACCAGTTGATTGGACTATATTTCGTAAAAGCATGACTAGAACTCTAATTTTCAACACTAATCTATAGTTTGACAACCTAAAAGTCATAATATCATTAAGTATTTCAACAGTGTGCATTTCCTAATTTGATAAGCCATTCTAATCAAATTTACAAATTAAATCTGAGTTGTAAAATTCAATGCTTTGCCCAAGAGTCAAAGATAACATATATAACATATATAAGTTAACCAAATCAGTAGTTTCCAGTTTTGGTGTAAAGATGACGTGCTTCTTCAAGTAATCTGCATTGTTTTAGTGTTACAAGAAATTAGGGTAGGTGGTTTTCACAATTGTTGTAATAGGATCATTAAATTATTTAGTAAAAAATCTTATGGAATTTAAATCTCAGCTTCTCCATTATTTGGTTCTTACAGTTCACCATTTCTAATCTTAAGAATCCACTTAACAAATTATTTTAACTATTCTTCTTGTTGGAGGTTAGAAGTGGCTTGAAATCTCATGTTCTTTGTTAAGATAAAAACTTTACAATGATGCCATGGATAAAAAAATTTCAGTGACGCATGAAGAATGTTAAATCTACTTTTTCTTGGCATAATAGGAAAGATTTGGTGGAAGTCACCGCCAAACATAATGCACTTTCCTTTAAATGAAAGTTGAGCACTATTAGGAATATTAAATCAAAGTATGTCCTATAAAGTCTTGTCAAGTGCTTTAAAGCAAAATTTATGCATCATTGGATCTCCATTCCATATAATTACCTTGCATCTTCATATTAATTTAGCTTTATCACTCCCTTGGATGATGTTGCAAGTTGAATCTTCAAAAATATATAATGCAATTCCAAGCCATGAGTGAGCAGTACTTCCACTTGCAAGTAGCATTGATGCAATGCCACTTAATGCAACTGTTAAAATGATTTCTCCTTTACAATGTAATGCAGATGTCAAAGCTATCCAAAGATAAGTTTTGCCTATACCTCTATAGCCATAGATGAAGTAGACAGATGACTCATTCTTAGTTATTAAATTCATCATTATGTTGAAGATTTGCTTCTGCTCAGAAGTCATAAAAGTCACTAATGTAACAAGTTCTTTAGCTAATTGGACATAATCAAAATTCAATTGATTTGATATCAAATTGTTACTTATGTGGCTTATAGAACCTTATTGAGGCAAAAACATACCAACAAAATCCTTTAAGCTTCTTCCATTTGCTTGAAGTACTTTCTCAATAGGAGAAAAAGTATAGTTTTTCTTTTGATCATCATCAAGCTGAAGACTTAAAAGAGAATACAACACAAAGTCATAAATAATGGGGAAGTAAGAAGTGCATACAATTTAAAATGCTTTAACTTGGAGTGGGAAGCTTGAATATATGCATGGAAAATTGATTCATGCATGAAATTTGAATTTCAGATGAGATAATAAAGGGGATAACATACTTTAAGAAGAGAATAACCTTGATAAGAATATTCAAAATTAGGATATTTGCTCTATTTGAGAGTGTGTAATTAATTAATTATTAAGTAATGCAATCAAACTAACTCTAATGAGACATGTTAGTCAAGTCTATTAAGGTGTATGACAGTCATTCTATATTCACAGTTGACGTAGATATTCGTACGCTAATATAATGGTGAAATAAAAAAAATGCTGGCTATAGTTAGTAAATCAAGATTAAACCACTGTTGCATGTAAATGACTTCAATAACTATTAAGTTTAGATTCAAGGCTTTCCAAATACATAATCAATGTCAAGATATGAAATATGCAGCAATTGACATATTACACTACTAAGTAAGTTAGGAAATGAGGTTAAATCTAGATAGGGTCATTGATGAATTCAAGATACACACCTTTGCAATTTGTGGAATTTCATTGCCTATGCAGTATATCCTTGAAAAGGATTAGCTATGTTTCTTGCCATATGAACTCCAATCTAGATATGCTTTTAGATAGTAGCATCATTACAAAGAGTTGTGGCAGTTGCCCTAAAAACTAACTTCTTTAATTACACTGATAAATTCTTTATCATAATTGAACCACCTTCTTGTATAACACGTCTAGGAAGATATGTTGATTAACCTTGATGTATTTGAGTATGTCTTCCATCCCCTGTAGGCCATGAACCTTAGTGAGTAACATTCTCAAATAAAAGAGTTCGCCATTGCTTGGTGGCACATGTTAGAGTCTTCCAATCATAAATCCTTGCCTTGTTTCATGCCATTTTTTATCCTTTAATTTGAAGACAAAATGTTCCAGAAACTTTACATATGTCAATTCTTTTGCTTTTGGATATTTCTTATTGGCTCTTAACCATGCAAGAAACATTAATTCTTTAACTAATTCCTTTCGCATGACTTTATTCAAAGAATCACCATCCTAATATGTAACATAATTTTCATTGGGGAGATGAAAAGTCAATCTCTCCACTGGTAGATACCAATGTTGAATCTTAAAGCTATGTATCCATCAAGTAGCCTCACATGGTGAAATATAATAACAATAATAATATAACTTGATTTTATCAAGGTCACGCTCATTTACACCATTTTAACTACAATTATAAATTATTGTAGTGCCTTGGTCATTGCTTTTGTTAATGTACTTGAAAAGATGCTTGATAAACAATATTTCATTGCACCATTCCACATTTATGTGTACTTGAAACATTAATAAAAGCCTTGGATTGAAGGGAATGACGTATAGGTTATCCAAGGATACTTTGTTTATTTCAATAGTCCTTCCGTTATTCCTTTATCTATACATTGGAAACCTATCTTCCATTATGGTAGTTTTTTGGAAAGTATTTAGTGCACTTGTCATCCTTCATGCATGGAGAATACAAATTAGAAGCTTCACAAGGTTCGTGAATTATGAAATTTGAAACTACAAAATACAACTCTGGTTCTGATTCCTTGTTAGGAATCTCTGCACATATGACTTGGTCTATTTTGGCTAAGGTTAATATTTTGCAATCGGGAAAAAGAAACAATAGAATGTGTGCATGTGGTAAACCTTTCTTTTGGAATTCAACCATGTACACAACTAAGATCAATAATTATATATTAGTGTTAGCCAAAGTTTTTAGATAGATATATGACTTTATACTATATAGAATAACACATAAATAAGAGGAAGTTGATTTCAATACTTGCTTTTACAATTTTAAAGAATTCTCCCTTTCTTAATGTCTTCATAAGTTGCTTCAATTTGGAATGGAAGACACGTGAGACAATAGTGCTTTGATCTTTTGGTTTGAGGAAAGCTACTTATAGGTATCTTTAAAGTTTAGGCCACTTAGGATTGCACATGAATGTGATGAATAGGTTAGGATAGCCTACCCATTTATAGATTGCTATTGCATCTTTATAATTTTGTATCATGTATCTTGCACCTTCGGTGAAACTAGATGGCAAAATGATATGCTTGCTTGTTTATGTTTTATCCATCTCTCCTCTAAGTATAGCTTCAAATAACCTTTATACATTGTAGCACATAAGTCTGCCTGATGATTCTAAATGTAACTTAACCTTTTTGATTCGATCATTATGTAACCATCAACAATGAATTATTAGAAAAGTCTCCTAGAATTCGTGAGTAATGGTAGTTCATTCAATTGGATTTAAGTTTGATATGCTATGTACTCTTGAATTGTAAACTAGGTAAGACATCAGTATGGTTAATTACATCATGAAACCCATCTTTGCCATATGGAAACAATATAAGATACTGAAGAGGCAAGCATAAAGGATGCAATTCATTTATCCTCTACAAGTAACCATTACAGCCATGAATTACAACATTTTGAGGATCATCAGAATCAATGTCACTAACCATAAGGCCACTTATTTCATTAACAGTTGGCAAGTTGTAAACACGCCTATCTCTTTTATGCTTATAAACAAATCTTAGATTCAAGTTGGAATTGTTTTGGAATTTATATGCATCTTTGACCATGTAGAAAGACTTGGTTAAATTATTATAGTCATCAAACATTTGGTTCAAAGTGGCAACAATTTCTTGATGTATCCTTTCTTCAGAGCCAGAGAGCTATAAAAAAAATAAGCAATAAGCATTTTTAATGTACTAATTTTCCTTGAAGAAATGCATATCATGTGGAAAAAGAATATAAATTATGATAATGAATAATTATTAATACCTCACTGCATGGATTTTGTTGCTAACTTACATTCTTAGTGTCATAAATGTAAAGTTAAGCAAATTAAGGTTTTTGATCTTCTAAAGGGAGTAAGCTACCAATTAAGTAGATGTTTGCTCCATTCAATTAGAAGATATAAGAGCTAGCACCATTATTGGCATTTCTATCAATTTGACAACCCATTGAAGTGAAAGCAAACATAACATTGTAAGTTCAAATATTTTCTCTAAAGTGTTTTGGGATGGGTGATTCTTTATTAGTGAGTAGCCATTTCAAATATGGTGGTGGTTCCTTTACAATGGGTAGTTTAACCTTTCATTGCATATAGCACATGAAAAACTTAGGAGTTGAACTACTATTGGAGATCCACATTCTGTCAGGATAATAAAATGTAGTGTAACAAAAATGACACTTAAATTCAAGGTCACCATTATCTACATAGGCTATACAACACGAGGAATGGTTAGATAAAGCATCTTGGTGAATCAAAAAGAAAGAAAATTAACATTTGTGAAGTGAAGGGTTACTACACACCAGTCAAGGTTTGCAAGCATGTAGGAATAGAAAGCGAATTTTGGTCACTTGAAATAATGATTTTATTTTATCCATTTTGTAACTTAGAGGTAAATTGTGAATGCAAATCTTTCAAGTGACTTATGTTCAAATGATTGAGTTAAAAGGGTGAACCTTAATCCATATTCACACACATATCAAATAAACAAAACATATAGAAATTAAAAGTAAATTTCAACAAACATAAAATTGGTCATATCCTTTGGTGCCATTGCTTCTCCACCATTCTCGTCAACATTTTGTTCAATGAGTTCATGGTTAGGATTGTTATAAGCTTGTAGGATAACAACAAAGTTTGTTTTCTACATTGATAAGTATAAATTTCCCAGACATTATTGTTTGATTGAATTGGCATTACTTTGAGATGAGGTTGTGTCAGTAGCACAATCTCCACTAGAAGCATCTCAATTAGTTTTCTTGTGAGGATAATGACATGTCCTTATTCTTTTATTAGTTTTTGGCTAAATTGGA